>MJUU01067090.1:8787-19123 GCA_002080025.1 Modiolus philippinarum | reverse complement strand
GGGAACATAGTTTTAACACTGGACCCTATGGGAAAGACATTCAAAGATCTTCTTCTCAGAAACTACCAGTCCAATTATAACCAAACTTAGTTACAATGTTCCTTAGATGGACCCTACCAAAAAAGGTATCCGGCAGGTCTGTACCTAATCCAAGATGGCTGCCAGCAGGGAACATAGTTTAACATAGAACCCTTTGGCAAAGACATTCAAAGATCTTCTTCTCAGAAACTACCAGTCCAATTAAAACTAAATTAAGGCACAATGGTCTTTATATGGTTCCTTCCAAAAAAGGTATCCGGCAGGTCCGTACCTCATCCAAGATGGCCGCCAGCGGGGAACATAGTTTTAACATTGGACCCTATGGAAAAAACATTCAAAGATCTTCTTCTCAGAAACTATTTGTCCAATTAAAACTAAACTAAGCCACAATGGTCCTTAGATGGTCCTTTCTAAAACAGGTATCCGGCAGGTCTCTACCTCATCCAAGATGGCCGCCAGCGGGACGATAGTTTTAACATTGGACCATATGGAAAAGACATTCAAAGATCTTCTTCTCAGAAACTACCTGTCCAATTATAACCAAACTTAGTCACAATGGTCCTTAGATGGTCCCTTCCAAAAAAAGGTATCTGGCAGGTCCAAGATGGCCGCCAGCGGGACGATAGTTTTAACATTGGACCATATGGAATATACATTCAAAGATCTTTTTCTCAGAAACTTCACTACTAGTCCAATTAGAACCTCTGCCCAAATTTTTGAATTTTCATTTGAATTGTGGTCTGAATGTTTTAATTTCAGCAATATGTATTACCTTGATTATAAGGGGAACCCNTGCCCAAATTTTTTTTTGAATGGTGTTTTGTTAGGGGTTGTAATGGATAGTGGAGCTTTCGGTTGCCATGGAAACCAAACAAGAACACTGTAATTTTAGGGAAAAAAAGTATTCTGCTAAATTTTGTGTTTTGTTTTTCCTATTGGAAATGCCTTTTATTTATGTCAGTCATGGTCCAGGTGAGCGATACAGGCTCTTGAGAGCCTCTTGTTACCATTTGCATTGGAAATTCTGCTGCATCACAATAACTCCCAATCAAGGAAAACTTGTTGAAAGAAATTATGTGTTCAAAGAATGCTTTAAGTCTAAATAAACATAATTGAATAGTTTTAAGATAATTTATTTTGTGATTATGGTTACTACAGTTTCAATTTGAAAGGAATTAAATGAAGATACCTACATGGTTTCAATCATCCTGTATATAGGTAGATTTCAATGAGACAACAACCCATATCCACCTATTTAAATATATATACATTTATAATGCCAAATGTATATTTTGAAATATTAAGTAATGACAAATAATTATATATCTTTCAGGACCATTTAGATACTTAGATTTACATGGAGCTGATCAATTAGTAGAAAAAATGAAAAGATATACAGATTTATATGGCCCACAGTTTCAACCATGTCAACTTTTATTAGATCATGCCAAGGATTCATCAAAACGTTTCCATTCAAAGGCATAATACTTTATATAGGAAAGACTTTCCAAGAACAACTGTGATCTGATAATTAGTGCTAATTTAAGTTGTATAGATTTTATTGACGATAATCAACACATGGAAGTTAATCTCATCTATCATTTTATCTAGAGTGTATCTTTACTTTAAAAGTAAATTATTTAAACTGTTATGAAATTTGTACAAGTTTGTATGTGTACTTTCAAAATAAAAGTTTTGAGTACAGATTGATAGCTTGTTTTTGTCTCACCTGCAACGATAGAAAGCGAGACAAAGCTATTACTTGCAGACAACAGCTGCAATGTAAACTTTTTAGCTCACCTGGCCTAAAAGGCCATGTGAGCTTTTGCCATCACTTTGCGTCAGTCCTCCGTCTGACCGTCCATGAACAATTTCAAAAATCTTCTCCTCTGAAACTGCTGAGCCAATTGTAACCAAACTTGGCCTGAAGCATCACCAGGGTATGCAGTTTCAAAATTGTGATCGATTAGTCGGAAGACCAAACAACATGGCTACTGTTACTAAAAATAGAACATAGGGGTAAATTGCTGTTTTTTTGCAAATAACTCAAAAACCACTACAGATATAAAAAATCTGAAAGAGATAAAAGTGATAAGCATAGCAAGATCTACCTGCCATGCAATTTTGAAGAAAATCTGGAAAAAAAACCTTCTTGGAGTTATTTCCCTTTTTCCGTTAAATTTTCAAAATATGTGAATTTTTTATTCCAAAAAGTGTATATTGCAAAAAGGTTCAGCATATCAAGATCTACAAACCCTGAAATTTTGAAGAAAATCTAAAAACCCTTGTAGGAGTTATTGCCCTTTTTTCACCCAATTTTCAAAATGTTCATTTTTTTTTTGTCTTTTATTTCAAAAACTATAGAAGATGAAGGTTAAGTGTAAATTGTTAAAATGTTTGCCATGCTGTGTGGATTTCAAAACTGGTGTTTAAAATTGTTTGTTGACCGCCATTTTCAAAATGGCCACCAAAAAAAGGCCGTAAAATTCAACATTGTTTGATTTCAATGAAATTAGGTTTCCAATTAGATAATGATGTAGCGACTTCAAAACTGGTGTTGAAAAATGTTAGTTGACCGCCATTTTCAAAATGGCGGGAAAATTCAACACTATCCGATTTCAAATAAATTTGGTTTCCAAATAGGAATTGATGTTGCAACTTCAAAACACACATTAAAGATTGTACGTTGACCGCCATTTTCAAAATGGCCGCCAAAAAAGGCGGGGTAATTCAACATTGTCCTATTTCAATGAAATTTGGTTTCCACATAGGAATTGATGTTGCAAGTCTAAAACCGACGTTAAATATTGTTCGTTGACCGCCATTTTCAAAATGGCTGCCAAAAAAGGCGGGAAAATTCAACATTGTCAGATTTCCATGAAGTTGGTTTCCAAATAGATATTGATGTTGCGACTTCAAAACTGGATTTGAAAATTGTTTGTTGACTGCCATTTTCAAAATGGCCACCAAAAAAGGCAGGAAAATTCAACATTGTCTGATTTCAATGAAACTTGGTTTCCAAATAGCTATTGATGTCGCAACTTCAAAACTGATGTTAAAATTTGTTCACTTACAGCCAGTTTCAGAATGGCTGCCAAAAAAGACGGGAAAATTCAACATTGTCCGATTTCAATGAAATTGGTTTCCAAGTGGAAATTGATGTTTTCTCTGAAAATTGTTCGTTGACCGCCATAAAAGATGGGAAAATTCAACATTGTCTGATTTCAATGAAATTTTGTGTCCAAATAGATATTGATGCCCTGACTTGAAAACCGGATTTGAGAATTGTTTGTTGAGAGCCATTGTCAAAATGGTCACAAAAAAAGGCAGGAAAATTCAACATAGTCTGATTTCAATAAAATTTGGCTTCCAAATAGATATTGATGTCATAACTTAAAAATATGGTGTTGAAAATTGTTGTTGACTTTCATTTACAAAATGAATATGTCTCAACTTCAAAACTTGTGTCAAAAGTGCTGGTCCTTAGCAAGAACATTTTTGTGAAAAAAGTCCAACAAAGAAATATAGTATAACATGATCAGACTTTAAATACAGTTCAAGATATTGGTGATGTTCGAACTACCAAAGTTTGAGGGACTGAAGTTCATTTGTATATCTTACAATGTTAGCTTGATTGTGGCAACTGAAAGCCAGGTGAGCGATACAGGCTCCTGGGAGCCTCTGGTTCTAAAACCTTAATAACTTTTCAACTATAATACTTGCATAGATCATCTTTAGTCAATAGATACCGTAGGTTATGAACTTCTCATCATCACATGCTGCAAAGGACCTTGACCTTAATTTGATAATAAAGAAAATCGATGTTGCATTCATGCTTTGAAAGATCGCCTTTTTATACGACCGCTAAAAATTTGAGGTCGTGTAATGGTAAAAAAGGGGCCAAAAAGGGCAATATTGGGTGTTTTTATAGAATTGGCTGTAGAATTTTTATTATATATCAGATTTTGATGGGGTTTCTTTCAGTGAGCTCCTGAGGAAATTTCCAATCAGTAGTATGTCAACGGATTTCACGTTGCATGCACCGTTCATGAGATAAGAGGCAAATCACAAAAATGTTTTTTTTTATGTTTCTAGTCCTATTTTGATGCAGTTCTTTTCAATGTATTCCTTATGAAAAATTAAATGGCCGGTAAGTATTAGATTTTTGATAAATTGTTTCCTTTCTGAGCTATGAAGGGCCAAACAGGGCCAAAATTGCAAATGTGCAGACTAAATAAAATTTCTATTTTTCATCAGATTTGGATGGGATTTTTTTCTTTTAGAAAAAGGGACCAAAAAGGGTTAAATCGGGTGTTTTAACATATTTGACTGTAGAATCTTTATCATTTATAGGATTTTGATGGGATTTCTTTCAATGTGCTCCTTAAGAAATTTCCAATCTGTAGTATGTCAACAGATTTCACCTATCATGTACTGTTCATGAGATAAATGGACCCAAAAGGGACGAATTTCAAAAATTTTATTTTTGTATTTTTAGTACGCTTTTGATTCAATATTTTGCAATAAATTCCTGTAAGAAAATAATATGGTGCTGCACCATCAGATTTTTGATAGCTTGTTTCCTTTCTGAACTATAAGGGGCCAACGGGGACAAAATTGCAAACATACAGATAACCTAAAATTATTATTTTTCATCAGATTTAGATTTTCTTTGGATTCCCCTTGTTGTAAGCTTTCAGGCGTATTTAACTGATTTGGCGTAGCTCTTTCCATTTCCAAGCTAATAAGGGTCAAAGGGCCAAAATTTCAATTTTTGAAATCTTTTATTTTTCACCATATTTTAATTGGATTTTTTTCTTTGGATGTTTCTTGATGTATAAAGCTTTTTGGTTGGTAGTCAACAGATTTTGCTTAGCTAGTACCATTTTTATCCACAAGTGATCAAAAGGGTTGTTTTTTCCCTAGTTTGTGTCCCGGTAATTACTGTGTCAAGCTTTTTTGTGTCCGTCTAATTATTGTGTCAAGCACTTTTCTGTGTGCACATTCACTTCAAACTACACTTGTTCAAATTTCAGCGGTTGACATGCTGTAGTCGCATCATGCTGTGCTCGGCGTAGCCCTTTATTTTCATTTGTTTCTAGAATTCATTAGACTTTCACTGAAGGTTATTTGAGTCTTAGTGTTTGCTTTCATTGTTCACAAGAAATCCTATTATGGCTTTGTATTTTTACTAGACTTTGAGGACTTAGATGTGCACCATGGACTTTGTTATACTATTTCAAATAGCTAAATACCAAAGTTACTGTGAATTTAATTTCTGCATATGCGCATTTCGACAACTTATGTCTCTTCAGTGCCGATAAAGTCTAAATGTTTGGAAGACCATAAAATCAAAGATGTTTAAAAACTGATAGAGAACAACAAGTAACCAATAATATCTAAATGTAAAGCCAAAAAATCAGCTAAGGACAGAGCTTTGCATGAGGGAGATACTCCTTAGTTTTCAACAAAATTTACGAAAATTTAGACATTGTAAGGTTCCAAATAGAATCGGCCTTCGGGTTAGCACTGAAGTACTGGCTCTTGGGCTGGTGGATACCCTTGGGGACTAACAGTCCACCAGCAGTGGCATCGACCTAGTGGTAACAAATAAGTAAATACCAAATAAGGAATTCATTACAAATGTATATATTATGGCAACACATGAGTTCCGTGGAACATCCATGCAGTTTTAGCTCACCTGGTCAAAGGCCAAGTCAGCATTTGCCATCACTTGGCATCCGTCGTAGTCCGTTGTCCGTCCGCATGTTTTTACATTTTGACTATCTTCTCAGAAACCACTTAACTGATTTGGACCAAACTTTACAGGAATGATGTATGGAAGGTCCTGTACTAAGTTAGCCGACATTTTGTCCAATCCGCCAAAAAATGTGGCTGCAAGCACAGGACATAGTTTAACATTAGACCCTATAGGAAAACATATATTGGCTAACTCCTCTGAAGCTATTTAATCAAATATCTCCCTCATGCATAGCTCTGTCCTTAGCTGAATTTGGGCTTTCTGTTTAAATCCTTTGGTTATTTGTTCTCTATCAACTTTTACACGTTTTCGGTTAATGGACTTACAAATGCTTAGATGTTATCTGCACTGATGAGACATAAGATGTTGAAATGCGCATATGCAGAAAATAGATTTAAAGTAACTTTGGTATTTTGTTATTTCTTACCACTACGCCGGTCCCTCTGTTGGTGGATTGTTAGTCCCAAGGGTATTCACCAACCCAGTAGTCAGTACTTCGATGCTGACCCGAAAACTGATTTTGTTGAAACTTGCAATATCTAAATTTTACAAAAGTTTGTTGAAAACTAAGGAGTATCTCCCTCATGCATAGCTCTGTCCTTAGCTGATTTTGGCTTTACATTTTAGATCCTTTTGGTTATTTGTTCTCTATCAGCTTTTACACATTTTCGGTTAGTTTAGGTATTATCTGCACTGATGAGACATAAGATGTCGAAATGCGCATATGCAGAAACTTAATTTAAAGTAACTTCGGTATAAAGGTGAGATACAGATCAAGTTCGAATTTGGTTCCGGTTGGTTGATTGTGTAAAGAGTTATGGCCCTTGGACTTCGTGAAATTTTGAAAAATATAGGTTTCCGGAGTTTTTTCAGTAACCGCTTGACATATTGATTTGATATTTGGTATATAAGTATATCTAGGTGAGATACAGATCAAGTTCGATTTTGTTATTGAACCAAATTTTTACAGTAATGATGTATGGAAGATTTTTTATTTTGATTACCGAAATTTTTCCGATCCGCCAAAAAACATGGCTGCCAGCGCAGAACTTAGTTTAACATTGAAACCTTTTGGAAAACCATATATTTGCCCTCTCCTCTGAACCTACTGAAGCAAATTGAACCAAACTTAGTAGGAATGATATATGGAATTACATTGACCATATTGGGAGTAATTCCTCTGAAACAACATACAGCGATTTATACCAAACTTTACTGAAATATTTTATGAAAGACCTTTACGAAGATTGCTTAATATTTATCTCGCCCTTGACAAAAGTCGTGAAAAGGAGGTCATCAGGGTACAAAGTTTGTTGTCAATGACGTACATTTTTTACTAAATACAGTTTATCTATGTTTAAATGTCATTATTGGTCCCATTGTAGTGTACATCAAACGCTGTCCAACTAACAAAAATTCATGTGTCCTTGACCTCAATTTCACAGTCCAAAGACCATGTTAAAGTTTTTAGATTAGGTTAGTTTCTCAGGTACTTTTCATTGTAGTTCAGTGATATTTGGTATGTAGCTTGGTCTTGCATAACACATGCCATTCTTTCGCATAGATTTTGTCATTGACCTCAATTTCAGGGTCCAGTCACCACGTTAAAAGTTTTGGGATTAGGTCAGTTTCTCAGGTATAATACATGGGAAATTGAACGGGTGCGACATCCACATATATTAAAGTCCATATTTTTTCTGATCCATATGAAAACATGGCCTCTCATGTGGGGTACATAGATGAACATTGTACCAAATGTGAAAACAATCAGTGAATGATGCATATAACTCTAAGATATTTTATCTTCAAATCAGCAATCCATTGGTTAGTCACTTGAAGAATGTAAATTTACTTCAAATGCATTTTAACCAGATGAGCGATACAGGCGCAGCAACTGAGCCTCTGGTTTACATTTCAATATAAAAGTATAGGTCATATACTCAATAGGAAGATACTATTAGTTATGGAAGGATCAGTTTTGTGCAACCCAAAACCCCAAGGTGCCAAGGCACACCTAAATAGGGTCAAACTCCTTTTTGAAGTCACCGTAGATTAACATCATGAATATTCATGTCGCAGACCTTACAAGCTTACCTTATGTGGTAAGGATGCGTACCATATGACTCCGGTCCATGACTGTTTATATTTCTTGTTGTGGTATGGCAAAAGGTCACTGCCCGACATATCTGAAGATTGTTAGAGAATAGACGTCACCGGAAGGCGAATGACGTTACCATTTAAGGAAAGGAGCTAGAAGGACACATGACCACATACAGCAAACATGCCCTGCCATGGAAAACAGGTGATCGATTTAAATCCGATGGTGTAGGACATCAGTTGAACTTATTTGGAAAATGATGATTTTCAGTTTCGATATAAACCTAAGTGAAAGGAAGTAAGGTAGAGCATCAGGTGACAAGAAATAAACGCGAAAATCTTTTTATTAGCAAGGAAGGTAGCAGTGCTATATCGGGGGATGTATTTGTAGAACGGGAGAAATTTTAGATGCGAAGAAAGATATAGAACGACGTTTTAGGTTAGATTTCTTCACATTTTTTATTTTAAAAGTTCATCAATGAATTCTTTAAGCCTCGGACAAATTCACATTTTTAACGTCACAAATTCATTATCTATTGTCACAGATTGATTTGCAAATGATTCTCCTCTCGGCGTCGACGGTTCTCAGTTCTTCTGGCGGAATGTCCGTTCACAACATGCTTCTTCACAACGGTAAAGTTTCAGTAGCTGCACTTGACCAAATAAACGCAGTTTAGAGGTTGTCGCCGTCTTCTTTTTAGACTCGCACATACCTTAACAGGTATTGTAGTCCGTAGGCGACCACGTTTCTGAAGCGTCGGTGGTAAGCTTCCGATGTTCTACTGAACGAATCGAAAAATTCCATGGATTCGCCACCCAGAGCGTACCAGGGTGGTTGCAGGTGTCTGTGCAGTCTGTTGGAGACGTTGACCGGAAATTCGTTCGCACACAAGACACCATTGCCAGCAGGCATTCCAGTTCATATCCGTAGGTTCCTTCTACGTCGTCGTCGTGACTAGTGCATCGAAACTGACGGTTCATCCAATTAATCCTGTCAATGGTTTTCTAGCAATAATCATGTGCTTATACTAATCCACATGTACCACAAGCAATCAGGTGTCTGTTTAACTTCCGTCTTCTGTGGTGGAATCGTAGTTCTTCTCAATGGTCTCGCTACCGTCCCAGATTTTGCTGTGTAACGTCGAGTGTTATGATGTACCAGCCTGCAAGTCCAGAATCAGGTATTCGTACGGTCTCCTCGGTATCAAGTTAAATCGGCACCTGGTGAAATCAACCGGCAAATAGAGTGGATTCGGCACCTGGTAAAATCGGCACCTGGTGATTTAGGCTCCTGCAAATTTGTATTGTATGAGAAATAAAAGATGTTTTTGTTATGTGTTTAATTCAATAAATTATTTGATCCTAATAATAAATTAATTTACTAATTATAATTTTGGTTGTATGAAAAATTTTAGATGTTGTTATGTGTTCAATTCAATAATTAACATTATTTGATCTTAAAAATGAATTAATTTACCAATTATGATTTTGATTGAAAAACAAACATCATAAATTGATATAAAATAAAATGAATAATTATATAATTTTCTTGATCAAGCTTAAAACAGAAATTGAATGACCACAATGAAGGACCGTGTCTCAAAGACCCTGACTGAGCAAGCACAAACCTTGCGCCTGGGCTCAACAAATGCTATATCAAAAATAAATTTGCTAAATATTCATTCCTTAGAACCTTTAATAGCACAAAAAATAAGTTCAATTGCTTTATTTCAATGTATTAACGGTAACTGACTTGCTACTTTGTTTTTACATTACGCTAAAGTGTTATAGAAGCTTGGACAGCAAACATCTCATTTTTATCTCGAAGCCATGAAATGGCTGGAGAGATATTGATATGGCAAGAAAAAATCACGTGCCCCGCATGAGGCTTCAAGCCTATTAACAGCTCTAAAAGATGATCTTCGTGCTTCCAATAAAATATAGTGCACAAGTTCCTTTCAAAATCGGATACATTTAGTACTTAAGTTATATTTCTTCATTTTCTTGAGTTGAATACAGTGTTGTTTTATTAAACTGAAAACAATATGCATGTTAATCAAATTACTCGTTTTTTTACTCGTTGCTTATAGAAAATGAATGGCTGTCTTTATATCTGATGGGAAAACACGCCCATTGACCTTTATAAGATGTTTTTATTGGTTTAAAATGAAACATACGATAAACACGTCAGATGTGTATTCACACAGCTGAAGCGATCTATATTTAAAGTTTACATAAGTACACGTGTCCAGAAGCGCGATTAATTTAGTATTATAACATTGAGTTTCTAGGGGATGATTTGATCGAAATCCTAAATAATATCTATCTACAAGGGCAGTTAACCAACAGTATGAAAAGTAGTATAGTAACTCTTATATACAAAAACAAGGGATCTGAGAAAGATTTAAAACAATGGAGACCAATTAGTCTGTTGTGTCT
>MJUU01067089.1:62914-100988 GCA_002080025.1 Modiolus philippinarum | reverse complement strand
TGTGTCCTTGTTTTATTAGAGTTCCAGACTGTACCAATGGTCTTACTATTTTTGGTTAATGTAAGTATTATCTATAGTTCCTTAAGTAATTCGTACGAGTACGGCCACGTAAATTCTCGCCGGGACACTTCCCGTTTGGCTTCACGCACCGGTTTCCCCGGCCGGGCTCGTTGCCCCTAGGAACTATAAATAACGTCACTCACCGGAATCGGGTCAGTCAAACGTTAGGATTTGAAACGAGCAGACGCTCAATAATTTTTGGCTACCGTTTTATTTTATAATATGTAGCAAGTAAACATGGTCACCACAATGTCTCGTGTATTTCATGACTGAGATGTATATTTAGGATACAAATAAACATTTTGTTTATATATTATAAACATAATGCCCTTGGATGAAGGTGTTAGGGTAGATTAACACACGAGGTGGAAATTATCACCTGAGACAACGTCGAGGGTGATAATTTTTCACCGAGTGTGTTAATCGAACTAACACCTTCATCCAAGGGCATTATGATTTTTATTATACTGAATGCTTTATGTACACAATACGTCCTCGATGTACGTTAAGTTATAATATTTTTTTTATTTATGCAACATCAAAAACACAAAAAAAATAATTACTACTGTTTTACTATTGTATAGTGAACTGTGGCAAAATCGCTTTTAACTGCAATTTAATTTGTGACAAGGTCCTTTTCATATGATAAGGCCACTTATTTACTACATTTATAACTAAAACAGCTTTAATTATTGTTGTCAACAACAAAAGTGACCAGAAGTATACATCGATGACGTCATCGATTAGACCGAAACATCTGTCTCTTGTGTGCTTATATTCACCATTTTATGTTTTCTTTTCATTATTTGGACATTTATTATTTTTTTATACAGCAGTAAAAAGTATAAAAAAATAATAAATGTCCAAATAATGAAAAGAAAACATAAAATGGTGAATATAAGCACACAAGAGACAGATGTTTCGGTCTAGTCATCGATCGGAGCGGGTGTTAATTTAGACATTAACACATGTTGCTAACGATTAGCACATGTTGCTAAGGATGGGCGTGGCTAATGAGACGTTACTGAAAATTAACAAATGCCGGTTATCCAATGAAATAACTGGATAATGTAAGAAATTTGCATAAAGTATAATAAACAGAATTAATCAATTCCGGATTTTACATCGGAGTGAACAACGAGCCAGAATCTCATTCCGGTTACATTGGGGCGCTCGTCCGCGGGGTATTTGGAACAGTTGGGTTTTAAATCTGTATTTATTACAGAATTATGAATATATTATGTTTTATTGGTTTAATTTATAACGACCATGTGCCAGGAAATCAAACGCCGGATTTTCGTTTGATTAACGATCATCTTGATCGTTGTACAGTTTCACACAGCTTTCTGGTGACACCTGGAATAGAAAGGAAATAAATATTTTCCTACCTTCTTGTCATGGTAATTGTAACATTTCCAAGTTTGATTTTCCATATTGCTTTCGTATTCCGGAATTTCTAGTCTAAACCACGGTGCTGTTGTCAGGAATGTCGGAACATCTGTTGCGTGGATAGAACAAACCATATGTTTGTTTACAGGCAGAAGTCACTTTAATCAGACTTACAACAACAATAAACAAACGCACCAAGTTTGTATGGTACTGTCCACATCGAATAAAATGTCTGCTATGTTGTTCAAAACGTAAATGACGTCATATTTGACCACGTGGTTATAAAGGAATGTTTGGGTACGTTGTGGGGTCACTAAGGGTATGCCCACTTTGTTGTATGCCAGGACGCAAGTCGCCGTTTTATGAGGAACACTTTTCTCCTCACAGCTAGATTATTCATTGTAAATAGCTTGAATTTTATTCTTGTTTAACTTTATGGTAGCCTTACGTTAAGTAAATTAAGTAATATAATCAGACAAAAGGATATTTGCACAGTCTGTGCTATCAACTTAATGCGGTTTTCATCAAGATTTAACACTTGTCTAGTCAACAATTTCACGGAGCTAGTTGTAAGCTGGATTGTATACTGAATTTATTTCAGTTTTGAAAACGTTATTTCAGCGCATTTGTGGATTTTTTGAATACTGAATTATTTCAGTAATTTGGTAAATGTTGGATTTTCAAACTGAATTTATTTCAGTTAATTAGTTGGTAGACTGAATCTATTTCAGTGAAGTTGTAAACTGTTGAAAAAAAAATATGCTTTAAACTGTAATGCAAGTGCATGGATATTTTGCTGTACGGTGTTGGAATGGATTATTGTAATGTTGTTTCTTTTTTTAAATGTGGATTTCAATGACAAACAATGGATGTCATACACAGACAAACTCTGTCATACCCATGGATGTTGTCCTTTCGGAGTTGTTACTGGAGTTATTTGTTGTAAAGACACTCAGTATCTAGCGTGAGAACCTGCTTTCGGTGGTGTATATTGGCATGTTGGAGATACCTTAGGTGTTAGATAAAAGGCACGAGGATAGGTATAGACTAATGGTTAGTCTTTGCATTATACATTTGTTATGACCTGTATTGGTTCACCATGGGTATGTTGTCTGCACGTTCGTAGATATTGTTTGGGGAATTACTGAATTCCAAGTGTTGATTTGAAATCAGACTTTAAATTGTTTTTGGATTCGTGTATCGAGTTATGTCTGTTTATACATTTTAAGTAATACCATGGGCATTGTGCTTTCGGTGATGTGTAAAACATACATGGGGTACAAGTTGTACAGTGATTGGATAGGACGTGTTAAGCTTAGGTAAAGCTTGTGTTTTGAGAAGTTGTATCTTCTCTTGGGTTTCCTGTGTTGACAAGCCTTAGGATGTTGAAACTTAACTTTTGTTCAGTACGTTTTACGTTTCGGAGTAGAGTTCTACTGGAGTTGCAATAGGATTTTTAACCAGCATTTTGCTAGTAGTGTTCGTTACATTTACACATCATTTACTCATTAGTTTTGGATTATATCTGACATTTTTGTCAGACACTCATTATTTCGTTATATGTAGAGTTTGGATAATACAGCTATTTTATGCTATGTATAGTCATTGTGAAGAAATTTCGCCGTGAAGATGTGTTATTTACTTTTTGGGAAGGATCAACTATGCTCGGACACCGTGACTTACAAATCAGGATTCCACTTGACGATGGCTTCTTGGGTATTTTTGTGGATTTATGAACTTTAAAGACATATTTATATCCTTTACAATGAACTTTAAATATCAATTCAGCATTTCATCAATTGCGGAAAGTGACTTTAAAAATAACTAGAAAACACGAGGGACTTTTTAAACATAAGTGGATGATATAAATCGGATAATGGTTTTTATAAAATAAAAACGATACGCTAGGCTATGGAATAGCCTTGGATAGAAAATTGCGTGTTTGATTGACAAGGATGAGGTGGCTCATGATGTATTTGTATACTCAAATCAATACTTGAAGTGAGCCTTTCTCGATACTTCTTTGTAATTTCTTCTGTTGGTCTGCACATGTGATAAAACAATCACTGATCCGATCAAACCTCTAATTTTATGCCAACAGCAACTCAAAGTAGTTTCGTGCTTTTTTTGTTCTTGCATTCTCCTAGGGTAGCTCTTTATTCTTCCGCAAAAAACGCAATTCTATCTCTTTTCACCTTTCTTCTCCATTGCCTAAGTATCTCCACAAACTACAATCACGCTTTGTTTAACACAATAGAAAAGTCTTTTATAGTATTTGTATATTATTGATTATTGCACAATACCTCATCTTTATTTATTAACTTCTGGTTTTAAATTTATACATTACTGTTCTTATTCTTTTTCAGTCCTCGAAGACGCACGACCACCTCCACGAGAGTACTCCGGTACGATGGTGAGGACTGGGCAACTGCACCATTCAACGTGTAGAATGGGTCTTGGTCTCTCGGGACCAAGACATGCAGGCTAACGGCGGCGCATACCGTAGTTTGAGTTCTTCAAAGTCCTTCTACAAACCAAAGTTCGACCCACCAAGGTAGCTGGATTGCGAAGTCTAACGACAGTCAACCAAACACCATGGGAAGAACAACGTTCCAAAATTATATTGCAATGGAGTGGGCGTCCCTCCAACCTAAAAATGCCGTGAGAGACCTATATAGGTAATCAAGGCAATAAACCACCATACTACTGTTATTCTTTTTATCATATCTATATTTATAAATCTGGCTAAGCGATATTGCAATACCAATCCCATCATCCTCTACAAAACTGTTCCCAGTACCACCTATAGTAAATGTTTATAATACTTTTCAACTTCCACAAGGAAACAGAAAAATTAAACCCCGCCCTAACTCGAATAATTCAATCCCTCTCCGTATCCGATTCTCTCCTTCTGTAGCGATCGAAGTGAGTGGAATATAACGACTGGATTATTCGGGTTAACCCCGCCCCGTTTTATCATGACGAAACTGGACGCCATTTTGATTTTCGAGAATCTGAAATTCCTATTGGTCAATAGTCTTCTGTGCATGCGTTCTCCTCACTGCGCAAGCGTACTCCTCACTTCACCCCAAGAACTATCTTCCATAGCCTAGCTAATTGATTAATTGTATTAAACGTTATTTATATTTTTGTATATTGTTATTTCTTCCAAACTCTTGGGACTAATGTGAGGGCACTTTGTTTACTTGTTTACGTTTTTTTTATTTGGGGTATTTTTGGTTAATGTAAGTATTATTTATAGTTCCTTAAGTAATTCTTACGAGTACGGCCTTGTAAATTCTCGCCGGGACACTCATCGTTTGGCTTTACGTACCGGTTTCCCCGGCCGGGCTCGTTGCCCCTAGGAACTATAAATAACGTCGCTCACCGGGTCACCGGGACAGTCAAATGTTAGGATTTGAAACGAGCAGACTCTCAATATTTTTGGCTACCGTTTTATTTTATAATATGTAGCAAGTAAACATGGTCACCACAATGTCTTGTGTATTTCATGACTGAGATGTATATTTAGGATACAAATAAACATTTTGTTTAGGGACCGACCATTTAACTTGAAAGGGGGGGGCTATGGTTTTTTTCTTAAAAAATATTTTGGATCTGATTGTATGTGAAAAAAAATATTTTGGCTGCCAAAATGATGAAAAAAAAAATTTCTGAATGAGGCTTTCTGCCCAAAAAATAATGTTAATTTTGAAAAAAAAATATTTTGTTGATACGCGTGCAAAAAATAAATAATTTGTTTCGCGCGAAATGCGAAAAAAATTTCTGTCCAGAATAAAAAACCATACCCCCCTCCTTTCAGGTTAAATGGTCGGTCCCTTATATTCCAATATCCTGGAATCCGGATTTTACATCGGAGTGAACAACGAGCCAGAATCTCACTCCGGTTACATATTTGGTATGTAACTTCTTTATGATGAGAGCTTTCTAGTGGTACCATATTTGTAGACATTTTGACCTTGACCTTGCTCTGAGGGCAATTTTAGAAAAAACTTTAACCTTGCCTCTAGAAGGTAGGCTTTTAGTGGTAGGGTGTTTATATTTGGTATGTAACTTCCTTATGATGGGAGCTTTCTAGCAGTACCATATTTGTAGACATTTTGACCTTCACCTTTCCTTGGGGCAATTTTTTAAAAACTGTAAACCTTGCTTCTAGAAGGTAGGCTTTTAGTGGTAGGGTGTTCATATTTGATTTGTAACTTCCTTATGATGAGAAAAACTCGTAATGTCCTTGACAACGAAGAACACTTCTTTTTTCATTGTCAAATCAACAATAATATAAGACAGAGTTTCATTGAAAACATAAATAACCATGTAACTGATTTTAACCAGCTTGATTCTCCATCAAAGTTTTTAAAAATCTTGAATCCAGATGCAAGTATATTATCCAGTGTTGTTGACTATATGAAGCGGTCTGTAGAACTGCAAAAATGAGGTCCACATTGGCCAATTTTACTCCATTAAATATTATTAATCTTCTTGTTACCATGATTATATGTTGTAAACAATTTGTGAATTATATATGTCATTGTATTGTTTATATTTTGCTTTAACCCGTTAGGGTTTATTTGTGCAAATTCAGTTCACTTATAATGAGAGCTTTCTTCTGGTACCATATTTGTAGACATTTTGACCTTGACCTTGCCCTGAGGGCAATTTTTTAAAACTTTAACTTTGCAATCTTGAATTAAGATTGTAAGTGGTATGTGCTCTCATATGCCGGTACCGTAGTTGTTGACACTTTGACCTTGACGTTGCCCTTTAGGAATTTTTTAAAAAAACCTTAAACTTGCTTCTAGAATTAAGTTGTTTAGTGATAGGGTGTTTAAATTCTATATGTGACTTTCTTGTGAAGAGAGCTTTCTAATACTTTCGAATTTATTGTGCATTAATCAGGTTACTGGAATCCCCGGCGAGCTATGTTGTCTTCTGACAACTCTTGTTCACCTTTTTTTTTTTGGGGGGGGGGGCAAAATCGGGGCCAGAATTTTTTTCTAAAAAATACCAGCCCCTCCCCTGAAAATGAAATGGTCCGTGTCTAAATGTTGATTTTTTTTTATCCATGTTCAAGAATGAGCGACAAATCCAGGCGCGATAACCCTTACACACATTTAAGTACTGCTCCCCGATAATTGAATGTTATCAGTAACCGGACGAAAAGAAAAGATACCTCGTGTAAATTCTTGCTATAGATGTCGCGCTGATAAGTAGGCGTTTTAATTAATGCTAATTAATTTACTCAGCGGGAATTAAGTACTCATGTCAGTTTTTTTTCTAATATCATTGTCATACTACCATGAAGTTAGGATATTCAGAGTCCAACCAGCTATGTAGAAAACGGTTTGAATTATCCGGTGTCTTCATCGTATTTTGGTTTTGAAGTCGACATGGAAAATATTTTTTATGCAAAAAAAAAATGTAATAAATATTCAACACGTTCAGCATTATATTCTCCGTGTGTTTTTCCTTACTGGTCTCTTCCTTTGATCGATTCTGACTTTTGTTGTCACTTTCATTTTTTGCAACTTTCCCGGACTTGTTCACATATATAGTTTATTAATAACATGTAATATTTTTATTTTACCATCATGGTAGATCAATGTATTATCTGTATATAGATGTATTTGAATACTGAATGATAATTTTTGCTGATTTGTCTTATATATTTACTATGAAGTTGAAATAATAAATGTGAATCTCACGAATTCGTAATTATTTATGTGTAAATAAAAAAAAACCGAAGTTGCTGTTTATGATTTATTTTCTGCATATGCGCATAAACGATGACCGGATAAAATGTAGAAGAGAACCAGTTTGTCACTACACATTTTCAAAGTCAACCGATATTTTGATACCTTACACTGAGGGATTTCTGTAATATCAAAAGTTTTCGTGTTCACAATGGTGGTCATTTAGTTTGTGTTTTTTTTTCTTGTTTTTGTTTTGTTTTTGTTTTTTTTTATTATGCTTTTTGTTTTTGTTATACCCCCGCTTTAGCGGGCGGTATATAGTGATCATGGGTGACTGTCCGTTCGTCATTCCGTCCGCCATAGGGGTACACACTTTGTGGCGACAACTCCTCCTAGACTACTTGGTGAAATCCAATGAAACTCACAGAATGTTCAGTACACATTGCCATCGTGCACCATGTATATTTAAAATTTTGATTTGATCTTTTTGGGGAAGCGGGGGTATGATATACGTGAGCTTTGCTCACATTTTTCTAGTTTTGTTTAGTTTAGTTTTGTTTTGTTTTGTTTTGTTTTTTTGCTTTTTTTGCTTTTGCTTTTGTTGTTGCTTAATGTTTAAAAGGGTTACAAAAAGTGAGAGACTTTAATCGACTAAGGCAAATAAAAGTAAAGAGCAAACGAGTATGGGACGAAATTCAAATGCTTGACAATAACCACAACTGTAAGATGCTTTTATATATTGTCGTTCAACATCAATTAACTGACTTTTTAGAAGCTATAACTGGTTCTCGTCTACTTTTGTATTGTTAAGTTTATCACTCATGATTTATTCAAGTTTCAAGCCAAAGGCGTATGTACTCAAGACATAAGAGTCACAAGTATACTTTGTTACAATCACGATATGAAGCGTGGTACTCTGGACGGGGAAAAATAGTTTAGTAAACTTAAGGCGGGTACGAACCCAAATTTGTCAAAAGAAGAACGGCAAACGCCTACCGAACAAACAATGGTTGACCCCATTAACTTAATTGGTCTGGTAACAAAAAAAAAAAAACATTAACATGCTAAAGGTAGATTGTGAAACTCTCTGGTGCCAAAACTATAAAGTTAAATGAAAAATAATGGAAAATTAAGTAAATGTACCCAAAAAATGTACATTGGCGGATCCAAGGGGGGAGGGTCCGGGAGTTGGAACCCCCTTTTTTCGGGCAATCATGTATTTTTTAATGTATTTCCTGATTTTTTATTAAGAAATACCCCAAAAATTTTCGCGCCTCGCTCCGCTCGGCCACTTTTTCTTATTCTTCTAAATTGGAACCCCCCTTTTCAGTTTCCCTGGATCCGCGCCTGTTATATTGGACAAAAACCCCAATGAATAAATGGATTACATCCGCAACGGAACAACGTTTTTATTGTCGTTCTCCGTAAGGCCTTCACTAATGAGCAATAAACCTTACAATGAGTTTATAATTCGTACTAAGCAATGAAGCCAATTACAAAAATGCATCCACCTTTTTTTCTGACCCATTTTACATTTAAGACCGATTAAAAGTAAAACTGTAATATCATAATTTGTTAAATTCTTTATTAAAAACACTGATATTAAAGATAACACGACATCACAGCACGAGTTTTGGCCAGTGTAAATATTCGAACTCCAGTGTGAAAAAATTAGCTGTTATCTATCCCGTTGTAATTTTGTAAAATGACATAATTAAAATGAATATTTAAATAAAAATATAAGTTGCATTTTATCATTTTCATTTTATTTTTAAATCAATAAAACAATACAACAAACTGTTTTATGCATTCGGTAAAAAGGTGTGTATTGCTCAGTTGATGACAATTTGTAAATGTTTTTGTGTATTCGAAAAGCTAGGGGACATCGAATAACATGTATTAAATCATTTTCTATTTAATGGAAACGATATAAAGCATCGCTTATATCACAGATATTGTGACCTTTAAAATCATCATAATTGATTTCACTCTCATAAACCTTTTTACCGACGTTTTAAACAATAAAATTAAAAAAAAAAACCCTTGTAATTACCTTTTTTATTTATTGAAATAAAAAATAAATATATAAATATAATACCATCCCTTATACAATCGAAATAGCCGCCCGATTTCAATTATAAATATAGTATATAAAGTCTATCACAGGGCGATTACTTACTTGCCAATATAACAAGACTTATCCATTTTCAAACTGCCGGAGACGCCAAAAATCCTCAATTTAAAAAATACTTTCTGATATCAAAATACGCGTAATTAAAAGACAAATTTCTTGGTATCACTTAATAGTATTTCATATGTATATTTAATTTGCTAAGATTTTTTAACGAACACCACCCTTTCTTTTTTGCTATATATTTTAGTTGGCTATTACTGTAAAATGGGCCGATTTTAGAACACGATTTTCAAAACATCGGAGACACCAGAAGGAAAAACTTCAAATTAATTATTTTTATATCAACAGAAAGATAAATTTATGCAGCAAAAGAAAGTATCACTTAATAAGATTTTAGATTTATAATAAAATGAAAAATACAGAATAATCGAGGATACCCATAAAATTCCCGTTATTTTCTTTGTCAATCAGACGATCATTACAGTTGTGACACCCCGGGTGAGTAGACACGGGTGGTCTATAATCAGTGTCGCTAATTCTTCAGTATGTGGGGAATAATGTCTGGAAGGTTTTTTTTTTACAAAGGAAGCTTTTTCATTGGATCCGATAAAAATATGACCGCCAGCTGGGAACATACATATATTTAACATTAGACCTCATGTCATGGAACAAACATCTTTTTCATCATCCCTGAAACCACTGTTCAAAGCAAATTCAGCCAAGCTTTACAGGAATTTTCGCATTTCTCTTGGATTGGATAAAAAAAAAATAACCGCCAGCGGGGAACATTGGACCATGTGGAGAAATCACATACAAGTATTTGTTATTATCTCATGTTGGAAGAATCACATAAAAAATATGAGATCAATATCTGCAATGATTTAGAAAAAAGTCCGGAAAACTGAACTTTCACAAAAATTTTCTAAGTCTGAGGCCCATAACTCCGTCAAAAAAACAGTGGACTGGAACCAAACTCAAACTTGATCTGTAACTCATGGTGGTTGACTTATGTCCCGACTAATGTGCATTGTACATTTTTTGTACTGACGTCGTGTAATCTTAAAGGTGTCCTTTAGGGGAATAATATCCTTACAAAAAGTTTTTACATTTAGCGGAATTATTTTTTTACATTTATGGTAACAGAAAAGTTTTTACATTTAGCGGAATTTTTTTTTACATTTATGACAAGTTGATTTTTACATTTATAACAACAGGTTTTACATTTAGCGTAAGTTTTACGTTTAGAGTAAGATTTTTTTACATTTATGACCGTTTTTACATTTATGACCGTTTTTACATTTAAGGGTCCTACACATGTCATCTTCTTTCCTTGTATATCTATACTGTGCACTGTATATCTATACTGTGCACTATATATCTATACTGTGCACTATATATCTATACTGTACACTATATATCTATACTGTGCACTATATATCTATACTGTACACTATATATCTATACTGTGCACTATATATCTATACTGTGCCCTATATATCTATACTGTGCCCTATATATCTATACTGTGCACTATATATCTATACTGTGCACTATATATCTATAGTGTACAGTATAGATATATAGTGCACAGTATAGATATATAGGGCACAGTATAGATATATAGTGTACAGTATAGATATATAGTGTACAGTATAGATATATAGTGCACAGTATAGATATATAGTGCACAGTATAGATATATAGTGTACAGTATAGATATATAGTGCACAGTATATATAGTGCACAGTATAGATATATAGTGTACAGTATAGATATATACTGTGCACTATATTTGTGGGAAATTTAGCGGTTTGTTTTCAACTAAAGAAATATGAACATTATGTTATTCAGGTTACAGACGATGTATATATCTTGAAATAAACTGGATGTTATGACTGTTGTGCAAAGCAAAGTCTAAGGAAACATTTTAGGGTATACCCCATCATATACCTCTTCTGCAACCTTAATTACGTTTATAGGTTGGTTTAAAGTCTAATAAAGTATTTTTTAAACTACGACATGCTTTTTTGATTAATAACAAAATACAGAAGTTGCTGAATATTTAGTTTTCTACATATGGCCATTTCGACAACTTATGTCTCTTCAGTACAGGTAAAATGAAAACATTTGAAAGACCGTTAACAAAAACATTTTTAAATCTTATAGAGAACAAATGACCAAACAGATCTAAATGAAAATGAAATGAAAAGTCAAAATCAGCCTAGGCTAGAGTAATGCAAGAGGGAGATACTCCTTAGTTTTCAGCAATTTCAAAACTTAAAGTGATTGCATATTTTTAAATGAAATCGGTTTCCGGGTCAACACCGCAGTACTAACTACTGGGTTGGTGAATACTCTCAGGGACTAGCAGTCCAGCAGCGAAGGCCCAGTGGTAATAAATAACAAAATATCAATGTTACTGAAAACTTAGTAACGGTTTTACGGTCATTTAATGACGCTATTTATTTCCGTGGCACCTAAATATATCATGAATTTTCCTAATATATGTGGACATTGAGGACACGTAATCCATGAAAAGAATGCCTACATGTATAACCGGAATAGATTGATATATTTCATTTTCAAACAAAATTTAAAAAAGGTTCTACCAACAAAGGAGACCTTAGGACCTAAATAATCAACGTCATACGGAAATTTATAAGAATGAATGAAGACACCTAGACCTTGTCCAGATGTCTCTTGATATTAATATATCTGGTTAGGTCTATTGATTTCCATGAGTATTTTGTTTCTTCAGAGGCAAACAAAGCATTGAATTTCAATTTCAAAGTAATGCGTTTCGGAATGAAAATGTCAGTCGCTACTTTCTTCAGATTAATGGATAAACTCTTACATGGATTGCAAATGATGTTTCATACTATGACGATATGTTGTGTACATCATTGGAAGATCACATAAAATATTTAACAAACCTTTTCAACGGTATAAGTTTTCGAATTTCGACATGTGAGTGACGTGCGAAATAAATCATGTCTTGGGCACCTAGTAGGGGAGATAATATCCGACCTGATTCGCGAAAAATTAAAGCAATAGCAGTTACCTGTTACAAAGAAGGACTTAAAATATCTACTTGGAATGATTGGATGATATAGAAGATTTATCAAAGATTTTGGAATATGTCAAGTTCTTTTTAAAAAAGTTTCTATCTCATCACATTTTCTAATTTGTTTCAAATTGCGGAACTCCTCTAGTTTTCTCCAGTTTTCATCAAATCCTTGGTATAACTTTTTAGCTTTTATACAAAAAAAGTCCTTATTTTAAACTAAGAAAAAATTCAGAGAAATCCATTTTTTAATGTCTTGTTTCTCTGTTAAAATCACACGGACCTTTTATTTCTTTTTACCATCCATTTCTTTCAGTCTACAATGCTTTATCATTTAAAGCAGGTTTCAAGAAATCCTCTATATATTTACAACATCAGGAATGAGCCTACTTAACAGTTAAATACAAACAAATCGTTAACAGTGGGCTGAAAATTCTGTGACAGACTTTAACACTTTAAAAATCAAAATAAAATCAGAAACATTTCTGATCAGGAAAAATTAGCCCACCATTTATACTGCAAACAGATGCTAGCAACCTTACTGCAGGTGTCGTACTCTGTCAGAAAATTTCAAATGAAGAGCATCCCATTGGAATTTTTTGCAGAAAGTTATTACTTCGTCAAACATACTACTAGAGCGAAAAGGAGTGTTTTGGAATTGTTTTTGGATATTGAGTCCTTTAAATACTACTTGTCTGGAAATAAATACAAAAAATACCGAAGTAGGATAAAACAGTAAATTTTGTTATGCTGTACGCGTGTTTCAAGGAGTAACCTCTCATCAGCAGCATTAAAATCAAATAATATGGAAAGCCATAATCCAAAAGTAGTCCAAAACGATGTACTCATTTCCAAAAATATCGAAATAGGAAGCCAAATCCAGTACCAAGGACATCTACCGAGTGCCATACACGGAATGAGGCCTCAGTATAAGTTCATTGCTGAAACTGATCACGACCCTTTAATTTGGCTATACCACATGAAGGATAAAACTCTTGACTAATAAAAGACTATTACAGTGGTTACTTACACTTCTCCAGCATCATTTTGAGGTAACGCAAATGCCGAACAGTCAATCCAAAACGAATAATCTAAGGACAATGGCGACATCGGAAACAAAAAAGACACATGTAAAACCTGTGGGAATTTTGTGTGAAATTCCCAGCTTTAACGGCTTGTTGGATTATACCAAAAAATGTCTGCAAATTATTGAGATAATTACTGATACAAAGCTTCTATTATTTTATGTTGATATTTACAAATTTAGCAGAAAAAATCTTGAAAATATTTTGGAAGTTGGATGTTTTCTAGGACGTAAGTGTGTCTGTTCGAATGATTTGCCGTATTTTGTTATTTGTTACCACTGGATCGGTGCCTCTGCTTGTGGACTGTTAGTCCCCGAGGGCATTCACCAACCAAGTAGTCAGTAATTCGATGCTGACCCGAAAGCCGATCCTGTTTGGAACCTTGCGATATATCACAATTTTTGCAAATTTTGTTGAAAACTTAGTAAGGAATGTCTCCCTCGTGCAAAGCTCTGTCCTCAGCTGATTTTGGTTATACATTTAGATCATATATGTTTTTTGTTCTATATCAGTTGTTTAACATTTTTGATTTTATGGTCTTCAAAGCGTTTTGGTTTTATCTGTACTGAAGAGACATAGGTTGTCGAAATGCGCTTTTGCAGATTTTAAAATTCACACTTACTTTGGTATTGAGTTATTTATATTGTTTCTCGTTCATTTCTCTCATTTCTTTCATTTGTTTTGGTGCTACTTGCAACGAATGGTAGCTTTGTATGCACAAATGAAACAATTATCTGCAAACGAAGTTTGATGAAGAACAAACAAGCAATTAAGGCCGGGGATTTGAACAGATATATCTGGTTAGGGAAGAGAATTTCCGAAAAATTCCAGTCGAGAGATGTTATATTTCACGATCCCAACGGGCGAGGGAAATTGCATTCTCGAGACTGGTATTTTTTTCGCAAATTTTCCGACCAGACATGATACATTTGTTTAATTCTATCGAATGACTATGTAAAGCGCGCAGATGACGTTGTTTTTAATTTTTTTTTTCAAGCGTATCGGTGAAGGGTTAAAAATGGAAAATTTTTAAGCAAATACCCCGGCAGAGGGGTAAAAGTGGCAATTTTTTAGGCAAATACCCCGCTGCTCAAAAACGTGTTTGAAATGAAATGGATTTGTCAAAAATGCATTGGTAGTCGACCAATCAAATTGCAGCATTCTATCATAAGGTAGAATTTAATATAAAATTCTTATAGGTTAACATTGAACTGAAAAGGGGACCTTGAAACTTATATTAGAAAGTACTCACAATGCATACAAAGTAATTTTTGTTACGATTTCCTAGTTTTAAGGTAGTAAACCTTCAGCAGCAGCCTGAAATGTGAAGACAAGAAAGGTCAAACAACCCATTAGAAAAGAGCAAAGTTTTGAAATAAATTCAAATTATGATTTCCGATGTTCCTCTCCTGGTCATGCCATTTGAAATTAACAATTTTAAGATGCAGTAACATAAACTCTCTTTGATCATACTTAGATATGCTAGTTTAGATAGTGCCACAATTTCTCCAATAATTCATTTGTGCAAGTCCAATAAATAGTTGTCTTGAGAGACATTTCTTCGTTTGTCATCCCGGCACCTGAATAGGTTTTCAGGGGCTTTGGCTACAGAGCTGCCGGGCGCGTCCCCAGGTGGTGGATAGGGGAATGCCCTGTCTTTGAGGGGTAGTCAGGTCATAATACGGAAAGCCTGACCGCGAACCATTGTAGCCAAACTGTGTGGAGAAACGCCACGCTCCATGCAGTATAAAGACCCCTTCTATATTTCTCTAAAGAGAGCAGACGCACTGGGTGTCGTATAGAAGGCTAAATTTCCTGCCCCTACCCATTTCTCCCCTTTTCCAGTGGCAATCAAAAGTCGTTGCCCCGGTTGTCCCTTCCACCTTTATTTCTTTCTTCTTTTACTTACAATTTGTTTTGAATTGATTAACTTGTTCTCGTCCTGATATAGCTGAAATATTGCTCATTGGACGTTAAACTCTAACTAATCAATCAATCAATCGTTTGTCATGCCGACTGAAAACAGTATAAATTTTAGAAATAGAACCTGGTAAATTAAAACTCCTAGACGTGCATTTGTCTGACTGCTTTGAATTTTTGAAATTATAGCTTCAAATCTCTTACTTTGGTATTAAAGTTATAACTCAACACTTTTACTTAAAAATCTTTTGGTAGATGTTTTGTTTTTTATCCATTACGAGACTCTCTCTCACACACTCTCTCTTCAGGCTTTGAATTTAAGTTCTTTTTAAAACTGGGATGTTCGATTTTGCATTTTCCTGATTACTTTAGGTTTTAGTACATTTTAAGGTAGATTATATGCACCTTTGTAATGAAATCTCATGATGTACATCTTGTTTGCCAAAATTCGAGAAATCACTGATATTTCTACCCAGTACATTAAGTCCCATGATTGTTAACGTTATGGATGGGGTTTAGCCATTATGATAACCTAAACGCCTATGATTATTTTCGAAATATAAATGAACCTAACACTTATATACTACATGTAGTAGAACTTGATTATTAATTCTATCAATTATGTGTGTCATGTGGCCAAAACAAACAAATAAACTTCACTAAGGAATAATTTGACTTTATATTCATTTGTTTCTTACATCATTTTAACAAAATACTATAATATCTGTAAGCGTTTAAAAGTTATTAGCGAAAAACCAATTTGCCGAAACGCGTCAAGGGCTATAACTCAAAAACGGTTCATCGCAGAGTTTTTGTTACAATGTATCAAATGTAGATCTCAATGAGAGGAGTCTTTTTGCAATATAATGTTTTCATAAATTCTTTATCGTTTCCAAGATATCGCGATAACAAATTTTCGAATGGCGGCCATTTTGAAAATGGTGGGGGAAAAGAATTTTTTGACCCCAGATTTGTAATCAGGACCATGAGAGCTACCTGGAAACTAAATTTGGTGGAAATCCGACAATTTTGAGAAATTTGCATATAAAGGGGTCAAAAACGCGTAACCGGGATCGCGACCCCAAAAAATATTTTTCCGTGATAAATCATCCTGAGGATGAATGCAACATTTTCCACATATCAGATTTTTGATATCGGTTACAGTTTCTGAGTCTATCCGATAACAAGGTTTTTGGTTCCGGGGCAGATAACTCCGTTACTATATATAGCTTGATATGCTTGACTAAGTTTTCGCATGTTCAGCCAATACCGATTCATCACCTCAACTATCGAAATGAATTGTCGCGTAGTTTCCAGGATTGAGCGGCGGAAGAAAAAGAAAAAAAATAATCGGAAGAATTATAGTAAGGTCTTTCACATGTGGTGAAAGACCTTAATAACACAGTAAAAGTGCTGAAAAAGGGAAAATAACTTTGATAAAAATTTTAAAAAATAGGGAGATAGTTGTGAAAAAGTAAATTATGTACACAAAGGGATAAGAAAGGGGGAAATAATGATTCAAACTAAGGAGTATCTCGATCTGGCATGGTTCTGTCCTCAGCTGATTTGTCCTTACTATTTAGATCCTATCGGTCATTTGTTCGTTCTCTGCTTTTACTTACATTTCGGTCTATGAATTTCCAAATGATTTGAGTTGATCTGCACTGAAGAGACAAAAGTTGTCGAAAAGCGCATATGCAGAAACTAAATTAACAGTAGCTTCGGTATTTTATTATCCTTTTAGTTTTGTCCTGTTTTGACAAGAAAACTGATTCGTTTGACGAACTGAAATTGGCTTTTGTACTTTAAAATATAGTGTCAAATACTCTTGCTTCTATCCATTCCGTTTTAGGGTGTGAATGATTTACCTTTTTACTTGATAAAAAAAAGATATCAGTTCTTTGGAAATGAGGGTAAAAACCAATTTACCTGACAAAATGGTAGACAGCCGAAACCAAAAGGGCCCAAAAAGAAGGCAGGACTGCTGCAAAACGCTAGAAACACTTGTCAACCGCAATAGTACGGACTTGATACAGTCGTTTCAAAAGAAGAGATGGATAAAACTGGTTTTAAATTTCGCCAAAACTGCCCTTGTATTGGAGTAGTGACCACATGCATCTGTTAATAAGTTGACCAGACTTGAATATCATTTGCTAAGTTTCTTTGCACTATAAATTTTATTTTTGGTGAGGTACTATTACTTTGTCAGTGTGTTCTTGAAATGCCGGTAATATATAATGGAATAATAGGAAAAAGAGCTAGTGGTCTTATATTGATAAAACCGGGTGAATTCATAAATCTAGCTGAACTGTCAAACGAGACTTGACATATGAATAAATGATCTGTTAGGATGGATCTAGGTTTTTATTCATTAATTAATTCCTACTAAAGTGCTTTTGCACTTTTCAGTTTAATACATAGTCAAAGCAGAAAATATTCATTCACATTAAAATTATATCACTTTAACAAAGGCTAGAATTTTACTTAAAACATAATGAGAGTTTTACGTCAACTCAATGATATTTTCAGTATTTTCATTAGATGATTACTAAAGAATTCTATGGTACAACAGTTCTTATTCAGCCTTAATAATGATAAAATATGGATGTCGAGATATAATAAGAGATAAAATATGGATGTGGTAGAGAACAATGTGCCAAGATTTCTTAGTATTCATATCAGCTGTTTAATTCGAGGAATTTATTTTTGTCATTAATATTTTGGTTTATAAACAGCTGACCTCATTCTTTTAATGAGTGTGACAAGTGGTTTGGAAATCTAGACTGACAGCTTCCTTTTATTATTAATCACCTTAACATATGTTGTTCTCTCGCCGACATCTTGTTGGTATAAAAGGTCTATAAGCTGGTATGGTAGGTACCTAAGTTATTGTTTTGGATTGTATCATACATTACCTGCAGGAAACGCATCATTCCAGCTGCTTATGTTGGGATGATATAATTATAAATGAAGCAAAGAGTCTTAATTTTTTATTGAGTGCAGATGATTTTGCAATTCTTGTATATAATAGATAGATTGATGGATTAGAGAGTTACACGGCCAGTGAGCAACATTTCAGCTCTATTAGGACAAGAACAAGTTAATAAATTCAAAATAAATAAATAATAATAAGTAAACAAGAGGCTCTCAAGAGCCTGTATCTCTCACCTGGGCCATGGCTGACAAAATAATACCAAAGTTTAAGGGAAACATTTTAAAGTGTTGATAGATATTGATGTTATGTGATCAAAATTAAATTATATTCCCCATTGGCAGCTATTTTTGATGGGGCGTAGACCGACTGTCACCTTTCTTGAAGAAGACCATCTAAGGATCACTTTGTTCTATTTTTAGTAACATTGGCCATGTTGTTTGGTCCTAGGACTAACTGAACACACTTTTTAAACTGCATACCCTGGTGATGACCCAGGCCAAGTTTGGATTAAATTGGCCCAGTGGTTTCAGAGGAGAAGAGTTTTGAAAAAAAAGTTAACGACGGACGCCAAGTGATGGCAAAAGCTCATCCTGTCATAGCCAGGTGGGCTAAAAAGAAAGAAATAATGGTGGCAGGGACAAACGGGCAGCCAGTTTTTATTGCCATTGGAAAAAAAAGAATAGTTGGGGGTAGGAAATTTGTTCTTCTATGCAACACCCAGTGCGTCTTGTTTCCTTAGAGAAATAAAGAAGAGGTCTTTATAATGCACACCACACAATTTGGTTTCAATGGTTCGCGGTAATGTTTTCCGTATTATGACCTGACTACACCGCATAGACAGGGCATTTCAATATCCACCAACTGGGGACGCGCCCGGCAGCTCTGTAACCGTAGCTTCTGAAAACGGATTCAGGTGCATTGTGTATAAAATAGAATGGAATAAGCAAATTTAGAAATATCAAATGAATGTTATTATGAATAGGATAACGTCATCATGTAGGAATCTAGCTTACTGGGTTTTGGGTATTTGTGGATTCAAAATTCAAGATAGCAAATAAGCCAATAAACCAAGTCAATTCAAAATTCGATAATTATAGAGTTCTCAGGTGAAAGTTAATTCTTTTTGATCCATAGTGATATTATAAACTTTTATCCGCTATTATCCTAAAGTGGTTTTCAATACTTTTTCGGAGATCTAAAAGTAGTCTCACTGACAAAGATAAGTGGAATTCAACGAAAAACAATTATTAACTCCTTGTACTGATTCAAGATTTACATTGAGAAGTAGTTAGACAAAGGACAATTACACTCTTTGATTTATATTAAAATACAAAAATACCAAAGTTGCAAAAATGAACGGTAAATTTAGTTATGCTGTACACGTGTTTCAAGGAGTAACCTCTCATCAGCAGCATTTTAATCAAATAATATGGAAAGCCATAATCAAAAAATTGTACACAAAGAAGTACTCATTACCAAAAATATCGAAATAGGAAGCCAAATCCAGTACTAAGGATATCCACCGAGTGCCATACACGGAATGAAGACGTTGTATTTTTAAGGGGTTAGAATTTTGTAAAACAATATATTTCTATAAATCGCTAGGTATATTTTCGTGCCAGACAAGTCTGACTATTGGACTGGTGAATACTCTCGGGGACCTCTGTTCCACCAGCAGTGGCATCGGTCCAATGGTTTCAAAATACAAAAATACCAAAGTTGCAAAAATGAACGGTAAATTTAGTCATGCTGTACACGTGTTTCAAGGAGTAACCTCTCATCAGCAGCATTTTAATCAAATAATATTGAAAGCCATAATCAAAAAATTGTACACAAAGAAGTACTCATTACCAAAAATATCGAAATAGGAAGCCAAATCCAGTACTAAGGACATCCACCGACTGCCATACACGGGATGAAGCCGTAGTATTTTTAAGGTGTTAGAATTTTGTTAAAACAATAAATTTCTATAAATCGCTAGGTATATTTTCGTGCCAGACAAGTCTGACTATTGGACTGGTGAATACCCTCGGGGACCTCTGGTCCACCAGCAGTGGCATCGGTCCAATGGTTTCAAAATACAAAAATACCAAAGTTGCAAAAATGAACGGTAAATTTAGTTATGCTTTACACGTGTTTCAAGGAGTAACCTCTCATCAGCAGCATTTTAATCAAATAATATGGAAAGCCATAATCAAAAAATTGTACACAAAGAAGTACTCATTACCAAAAAATATCGAAATAGGAAGCCAAATCCAATACTAAGGACATCCACCGAGTGCCATACACGGAATTAAGGCGTAGTATTTTTACGGGGTTAGAATTTTGTAAAAACAATAAATTTCTATAAATCGCTAGGTATATTTTCGTGCCAGACAAGTCTGACTATTGGACTGGTGAATACCCTCAGGGACCTCTTGAATTTCGTATTCAAGTATTTAGAGACATGTTAACATGAAAAGTGCTTCATATTACTGAACTATCAAATTTGGTGTCAAATTTCTTTTGATACTGCACAAACTCTTAATTCTTTTATATACATTCCATGAAAATCATTTGGAATGTTATTTTATTTGGAGTATTGGGGGTCAGGGAAAACATGTTAATATTCCAAGAAAAAGCAGGGATTACATGTAATCACTTGTAAAATTTAGGAATTACATTCCTCCAATTCTAAGTGTGTTAAAACCCAGTTGATTAAAAATACGTATTATTTTTATTTCACACGTTGGTTAAATTTCTGCGTGATGTTTCCGGCAAAGTTTCATTTCATTCATAAAGTCTATTGTGACGTCATTGTTACTAGGCTTTACTCCATATCCTTTCGTAAAATATTTAAGATAGCACGGCAAACAGTGACAATCGTGCTGAACCATTGAAAATGCACCTGAAACACAGTAAAAGTCATTGGAGAAACAACATCCTTCCGTTTGATCGTGGATTACGATATTTCTCCATTCTCGATAGTTAGATTTTTTATTTTAACATGCTCGTTAAAGCTCGCATGTTGACAATCACAAATTTAACTATCTCGAACTGGAGAAATATCGTAATCCACTTGTTCCAGAAGGATATACCATATGTATATGGGATTTTATACATTATTTATTTAAGACCATGATCATTCTTATGTTTTTATCACATTGACCTCACAATCGCTCATCGATTGCGATAAATCTTGTTTGCTTATCACTGAAACCCAGGCCGTTATAAAACACAGAGGGTTTAAATTTCTGTTATCGTTTGTATTGTAATGAATTATATTATACTTCGCATGAATTTTTTTGATTTTGATTGGTTAACTGTAAGGGTGGTGTTTTGGTATACCACCCCTCTGTTGAGAATACCCCCTTCTGTGCAGTATACCGCCTGTTCTAATTGTGCAATGATTTCATTTACATTACTTGATGTAGTAATACAGTCAAGATGTTCAGTATAATATAACACATGCTGCCTGAAGTTTCGGATTTTATACTAGATTATCACACTCAGTAAAGAAAATCACCCTCGACTACTGTCTCGGGTGATATACTTCCTTCGTGGGGTAATCTAGTATACCATCCTCAATTGAAGGCATTATGTGTATAATAACTACCTTCACGTGCTTAAAGCCTTCTTGGCGAAGAGGGAAAAACTGTTCTTGGTCGGTGATAATGAACAAGAGGCTCTCAACAACCTGTATCGCACCATTGTCTCAGTAGTTTAAGATGAGCAAATCCTTGAATGTGTTTTCCCTTAAGGTCCAAGGTAAAAACTAAGTTCACCGCTGCCAGTGCTGTGGGATACAGTGAAAACCTGAAAAACACCTTTTTTGCAGGGACCATCCCAAAGAATATTGTGCCCAAGTTTGGATATAATTGGCTCAACAGTTTTAAAGGAGAAAATCTTGGAATGTCTTTTCCCATAGGGTCCAATGTTAAAACTAAGTTCCTTGCTGGCGGCCATATTGAATATAGTGGGAACATGAAAAACACGTTTTGCAGGGGATCATCCAAGAACTATTGTGGCAAAGTTTCGTAATTGGCTCAGTAGTTTCAGAGAAGATCTTTGAAAGTTTTTCCCATAGGGGCCAATGTAAACTCAATGTTCCCTCCTTGTAGTCATGGTTGATATAGCCCAGATCTTAAAAACACCTTTTTTGCAGGAGACCACTAAAGAACTATTCTTGCCAAGTTTGGTTACAACTGGTTCGGTATTTTCAGAGAAGAAGATTTTTGAATGTTTTATCCTACAGGGTCAAATGTTAAAAATATGTTTCCCGCTGGCAGCCATCTTGGATATAACTTGGACCTGAAAAACAATATTTTGCAAGGTACCACACAAAGACTATTGTGCCCATGTTTTGTTCCTATTGGTTCAGTAATTTCAGAGAAGATCTTTGAATGTGTTTTCTCATAGGTTCCAATATTCAAACTACGATCCCCGCTGGCGGTCATCTTGGATATTGCGCTAACCTGAAAAACACCTTTTTTGCACGGGACTACCCCAGAATTATTGTGGCCAAGTTTGGTGCCCATTGGCCCAGTAGTTTCAGAGAAAAAGATCTTTGAATGTGTTTTCCAATAGGGTCCAATGTTAAAACTTTGTTCATTACTGGCAGCCATGTTGGATATAGCGCTAACCTGAAAAACACCTTTTTGTAAGGGACCACCCGAGGACTATTTTGACAAGTTTGGTTCCAATTGGCTCAGTAGTTTCAGAGATGATCTTTGAACGTGTTTTCCCATGGGTCCAATGTTAAAACTTCGATTCCCACTGGCGGCCATTTTGGATATTGCGCTTAGCACATTTTTTGCAAGGGACTACCAAAGGAATAGTGAGGCCAAGTTTAGTGCCATTGGCCTAGTAGTTTCAGAGCAGATCTTTGAATGTGTTTTCCAAGAGGTCCAATGTTAAAACTTTTTTCCCTATTGGCAGCCATATTGGATATAGCGCGAACCTAAAAAACATATTTTTTGTAAGGGACCACCAAGGGAATATTGTGGCCAATTTTGGTTCCAGTTGGCTAAAAGATTTCAGAGGAAAAGATTATTGAATGAAAAGTTTTCGTCGGATGGACGGACGCAAAGTGATGGCATAAGCCCACCCTGGCATTAGGCAGTTGAGCTCAAAATGTAAAATTGAGGCAGGACGGGTTGGGTTTCATCAGATATAATTTATTTCGTATTTTCAAATTTCGGGTTTTTTTCAAACCAAAAGAGTTTTCAAGTCTTAAATAGATAGAATATATTCAGTTACACGAATAAATAGACTTGTCTGACATGAACATTATACCTTGTATGTTTTAGAAATTAACTGTTTTATCAAAATTCTAACCACTTAAAAATACTGAGGTTTCATTCCGTGTATGGCACGGCTTCCTATTTCGATATTTTTGGAAATGAGTACTTCTTTTTGGACTACTTTTGGATTATGGCTTTCCATATTATTTGATTTAAATGCTGCTGATGAGAGGTTACTCCTTGAAACACGTGTACAGCATAATCAAATTTACTGTTTTATATGAAATTTCGGTATTTTATGTATTTTAAACCATTGGGCCGATGTCACTGCTTGTGGACCAGAGGTCCCCGAGGGTATTCACCAGCCCAATAGTCAGACTTGTCTGACATGAAAGTTTTAAAAATTAACTGTTTTATCAAACCACTTAAAAATAACCACTTAAAAATACTGAGGCTTCATTCCGTGTATGGCACTCGGTAAATGCCCTTGGTACTGGATTTGGCTTCCTATTTTGATATTTTTGGAAATGAGTACTTCTTTTTGGACTACTTTTGGATTATGGCTTTCCATATTATTTGATTTAAATGCTGCTGATGAGAGGTTACTCCTTGAAACACGTGTACAGCGTAAGGAAAATGTATATGCAACTTCGGTATTTTATGTATTGTAATTGTTCGAATACCATAAATAATCTCATAGATGAATTTAAATTGTGTTACGCTTAGTAATTTAATTTTTTTCTGATTTAAGCCACCTTTTTACTTCAAAACATAGTTGTTTATAATGTGACTTTGGTTTCTTATTTGTCGAGGTGCTGTTCGGGTGCTATCGTTTAAATTTGTCGAGATGCTGTCGAAGTTCCATCAAGGTGCTGATGAACTCGGTGTTTCCTTGACCTTTGGCCTCGCCACGTGTCTCGACTTTATCCTTGGTCTAACTTGTTTGAGTTCAAATGTACTGACACATTATAATTTTTTTTTTTTGGGGGGGGGGGATTTATTAGTCGGGTTTAGTCTAGGTGCTTTTAAACTAACACTATGTTTAATTTGGTTCGAATTTGTCAAGATGCAATTTTGATTAATGCTATATCCCATGGGTTCATATTTGAAGAGATGCTATTCAATAAATCTAGTACATTACGGTTCGTATTTGTCTAGGTGCTACTGAATAAATACTTTATATCTCGAGTTCGTAATTTTTCGAGGTGCTATAATTGATGAATTGATGTCTGCCATTAGGGCCCGACCATTTAACTTGAAGGGGGGGCTATGGTTTTTTTCTAAAAAAGCATTGACATCACCTGCATGTTCAAGCTGTTGTCACTGGTCTCGACTTAAGTTTTGGTGTTTCCCTAAATTTGTTACGTAAAAAGGGGAAAGAAATGAAACAAGGTGCCACAACCTTGTATACCATGATCAGTTATTCATACGTCTCATGGACCCAAAACCTCGTATATACTACTCATATGTTTGCACACCCTCTAAACTTTTAATAACATTCTTTAAATTTACATGTAGCTGAAACAGACTTTAGGCACAACAGGGTCTGTAGTTTTTAATCAATTTGAAATTTTGGGGTAAAACAACACTACCAGGAAATTGCATCTTTAAGAAAATATATAACGTTTCAAAATGTCATACGTATCAAAATTAACAGTAAAGGGATATGGAGAAAATGAACATGAGGCAGAGTGTTTACAAATACGTGATTAAACCAAGTAATAGAATAACGCTATTATTGATATCCTTCCTCTTGAAGTCTATATAAGGTCTTCAACAATGAATAACAAATTACCAAAGTTCGTGTTAATTAAGATTCCACATATGCGCATTTCGATAACTTATGTCTCTTCAGTGCAGATTAAATCATTTTTTTGGAAATCGATATATCAAAATATGTGTAAAATCGGATAGAGAACAAATTACCAATAGAGTCTAAATAGTAAAGTCAAAACCACCTAAGGACAACTAGGCGAGAGGGAGGTGCTCCTTTGTTTGAACAAAATTTTGAAAATTAGGTATTGCATGTTTCCAACAAAAAATCGGTTTTCAGAATGAGCTATGCTTATACCTCAAAGTAAGTTAGAGACGGCCTCTAGCGATGATTTGAGCGGAATTCATTGCTAAGTGTTTAGCAACGCTTCATCCGTGTATCCCTTTCGACATTGATGCGGGGTTATCAACAAACTGTCATACCTACCATAAGTCCGGATTTTGTTTTGGCAGCAAACTTTTCCAAATTACAGTTTTATCGTGAATTCGCTGTATCGCATGATGAGATTTGCATACCATTAGAAAATAATTAAAACACCATGTGGTGTTTTGAAAGTGATTTCTTAAAAGAAAATCTAGGAGAATTCGGTTTTTCTCCAATGCTACTACACCTTGCCAGTTCACTATTTCATATCGTCGCTGCATTCATCTACTGGCACTGTCTGTTGCGAATTGACCTGGAAAGATTATAAGAACAATGCTGATCGATACCGATTCTCCTGATTCAATCACTAACTGGAATAACTTGGGAATTTAATTAAAACTTTATTCAGATACACGCAACAGTCAGTAGAGAGTGACAAGATTATGTAATTGTTGCATGAACTTTAATACATTGGTTTACCGTATAATTCGAGAACAGTATGTTCGGCTAAACCATTTGAATGTTTGTAATAGTGCAAAATATTGCAAAATGAGAAACATATGATTTGATTAGATAACTAGTCACTACCCCAAGGCTTGGGTACCTATTGGGACTAATTGCGTGATACTTTTAGCCGATTCGTTTCTTTATTCGTGTGATAGCAAGTTTATTACTCTTTATTCAGGGGCCGACTCCGACCTGCCGTGGGTGTGGGATTTTCTCATTGTTCATTGAAGATCTTATGGTGGCTTTGAGTTGTTATTACTCCCCTTTGGGTCGTTGTCTCTTTGACACATTCCCCGTTTCCCTTCTTTGTTCTATTATAGAGCATTTACTCCATATCCTTTTATTCACCACCTATACAAAGACTAAAAAATACAATAAGATAGCCTCAAGTTTTTAATCTCTGGTTTCTGTAATATAGATGGGTATTCTTTCATTGAACATGTTGGACAATTCTCAATTTAAGGATAAACTTTATGTTATATACAAAGATGTACTAGAATTTAAAGAAACAATGGCAACCATGCCTGCACTTTAAGTTCCATATTGATGACTATGGGCGTCTGAAAACTTAACTTAACGACAAGTGACTTTCCAATAATAAACTTCACTTTTTGATAATGCCCCGATATTCTTTCATTTTTGTTAAAGATATTAAGATAATGTTTCAATATATTTCAAAATTATGTTCACTTGACACTCGATAAAGTGGGCTATACTGCATTCAACTTGCCCGTCCGTTTGCCCGGCTATTATTTCTGTAACATTTCTCAGCTTCTGCTCATTAGATTTATTTGATATAAACATATTTTATTAATCAACTTGTCAAATATTATAATCCACAAATACATAAATAAACAAATACATGTAAACAAATTAATCAAAAGGATTCGGAAACAAGACAGATTGTCTTATACTAATCCGTATCCAATATATCTATCCTTACATTAATACATTTGCTCATGGTGAGTTAACAAGATGACAAGAGATTGAGAAAAAAAAAGATGAATAACAGAATTAGTGATATGTTTGTGTGATAATATAAAGGAGAACTATAGAAGAGGTATCAAGAGGTAAATCTCTTACTACTTAATATATAGCTTTGTATATTTATAAACAATATTTTATTTTGCTCAAGAGTGAGATTTTCCGAGCCAAACAGTAATAGATCTGCTGTAATCGTTTCCGGAATTTGAAGAGAATATATATATCTTTCCCTAGCTTCTTGAAATAGTCTGCAATTGAGAAGAAAATGCTTTGTAGTTTCTATCTGTCCACACAGACAAAGTGGAGATTGTATCAGGTTTTTACTAAAAAGATCGTGTTTCAAATTACTACATTTCATTCTTAATTTTGAATGTAAAATCTGTCCAATTCTAGAACCAATATAATAGTACAATGGTTTTTTAGCAACTTTATTTCTAAAGTAAGTTTTAAGCTGGTTTACTGAAGACATATTTCTGATATTATCAGGCAGTGAGTTCCATATTCGAACAGACGAGGGTAGGAAATAATTTGAGTAGAAAGATGTTCTTGCTAGAATAGGCTGAAATTCTGAAGAATTACGCGTATTATAACTGTGTATATCATTATTCCTGTTCGGGAGAATTCTGCTTAAATATGCGGGGATAAGATCATTAACCATTTTATAAAAATAGATAATTTTATGAGATTCACGTCTTTCCCTTAATTTTTCCCATCCCGTTTCCTTGTACAAATTTTGAATAGAAGTCAATCTTGTGCCCCCAGTGATGATTCTCGCGGCCTCTATTTGTACATTTTCTATCTTATGAATCAGAATTTGAATGGAGTTGTCTCAAATTACATCTGCGTATTCTAATATCGGTCTGATATACGAAAAATACATTTTCTCTAGAGTTCTTCTATTTAATGTATGTTTAAATTTTCTCATAATATTTAAACGAGTATATGCCTTTTTAACAATCATATCTATATGTTTGTGCTAACCACCATCATCAGACAAGATAACCCCCAAATGTTTATGATGAGATTTATTTGAAACCTGGCATGCCATATCTATAGGGTTTCCTGTTTTGAGTCCCGTCAGATATGTACTCTCTGTTTGACGAAATGTGGATTTGGTTACAAAATGTAGTGAAACATGACATTTTTGGTATGCAGCCTCTATCTGGTTAGTCGTAATGATCGTTATATTTTGAGTGCTATCAGACGTGCACGTTCTTTTAAAAATGAGGACTTAGTTAAAAAATGTAGCAAAACATGAATTTTATGAGTTTCTAATAGAGGAATTTATTTCAAAATGGGTTGGCATAGTTGTTAGGGACGTCCTATTTTGAGTCTCATCAGATGCGTACTTCCTGTTTGACAAAATTGACTTAGTTACGAAATGTAGTAAACATGCAGATCATTTTTCCAGCTTCTTCAAGAGGAATTAATGTCGAAATTGGTATGCAGCCTTTATATGATAAGTTTTAAGGAATTTGGGTCCTGTCAGATATGTACCTCCTGTTAGACGAAGTTTGGACCTTAGTCACGAAATGTAGTGAAACGTGTATTTTTGGTAGCATTATTCTCAGTTTCATCATGAGGTATTAGTTTTAAACTTGCTATGCAGCTTGCATATAATTGGTTGTAAGCAGCTTCTTATCATATGCGCACTTACTCTTCCTTAATGTAGATTTAGTTGGAAATGTGCTGCATTTTTTTTTTCGTTGCATTTTCCTAAGCTTCTACAAGAGGAGTTGATTTGATCACTGATTTGCAGTTTCTACAGGATCAGCTGTAAAGAACATTACATTTTAAGTCGTGTTGGACCTTATTCCCTGTTTTGAGAAATGCAACACTTAAATATGTTATTGTATAAGGAATATCCTATGTCAATTCTGTCGGACAATTATTGGCTGTTGTCGGATTGAGGTATCCTTGGCATGCCTTCCCATGACATTTTGAAATATTTTCCCTTTCACAAAATACACAGTAGAAGTGTTTGATGTGAAGTAATTATTTAGCTTTTGAATCGGAATCTGAAATTCCCTTTTCAAATGCGTATTGAAGTACATATTAATTTCATGACATGAACGATAATGATCCTTAAAATTCAAGATTCTTTAGATTGTCAATTATCTAATTCCAAACTTTCTTTTTATACTCCCGCTTTAGCAGGTGGTATATAGTGAACATGATGTCCGTTCGTTCGTTCGTTATTCCGTCCACATTATGGTACATACTGTGTGGCGACGACTGCTCCTAGACCACTGGGCGAAATTTAATGAAACTTTCACAGAATGTTCAGTACATATTACCATTGTGTATCGGGTATTCAAATTTTCTATTACACTTGATTTTTTTCTTTTTTGTGATTTTTTTTTTATCTGGAATCAAATGGGGGAGCGGAGGTATGTTTTTTGTAGTTTTTCTAGTTTTTTCACTGGAATCATCTTTTACCATGTTTTACATCATAGATAAACGTATCTGATACTCATTCATCTCTTATCAACAATAAATTGTCCAACATTTGCTCCTAAAGGATGACCAGTATTTTTCATAGAAACATTTATAAATGAGGACAGATTATTTCGTCAATGTTTAATTGAATGTATGTACTCATGACTTAAGAAATAAATCATGGCAGGTATATGGTTATTGGAAATTTAACCGTGGGCTGGGCATTTATATTCGAATTTAACCCATAGCATTAGCGAGGGGTTAAATTTACGAATATAAAGGCCAAGCCTATGGTTAAATTTCCAATAACCATATACCTGCTATGAATAATTTCGATTCTAATATGACAGAAAATGGAATTTTCCATTCTGAAGCGACTCAAGAGAAAGCGGTTTGCGGCCTCCTTCGAAGTCCGTGTCTATGACGACACAGAACAAATTTCAAATCGAAAGCAAAACAATACACATTTACGTATCTGAATGTCATGATTAAGTTAAAAACTGTTCTAAACCTTTATTTCCTTCATTAACTATGACACACAAAATAAAAACATTGTTGTTTTTTCATCCCGTTAACTTATATGCTGATACCATTTGCGCATGTGCGAAAAATATGGTTATCGAGTATTATACTGGTTGACGATTAAAAAGAGCCATGTTAGAATGTAAAATATCTGGAAGAATTTAATCATCATCTAAAAGTACTGTAACTTTATATCATTATTGCTACAAAACAACGGCAGTTGAATGCCAAAGGAACAAAGGGGCCGAATTTACAAAAATCGAAGTCTAACGACATGGCCAAAACAAGAACACAGAAAACACTGACCTTACATGTAGACACAGAAAACAATGACGTTAGACAGATACAAAGCACAGAATTAAAAACTTCAACATTCAAAACAAAGGTACTCACAGTGTGACGTCCAGTGAAACTGAGAGGGACATCAGGTGTTCCGGAAGGGTAAGCATGTCTTGCTCTGTTAAGAGCATCCGTCACACTGTGAGTGAATCAATCTAGTAAAATGTCAAAATCGGTAGTCAAATCTAGGAAGACGTGAGTCTAGTTAAAAATATCCACTTTCATTTGGGATACGGACACGTCATATCTTTCAATGATGTTATAGTGACGGCAATATAATTTCTTGATGGATGAAATTAACAAAAGTTAAACAAATCCCTGACTAGGCAGCTTTTGGGACAGTTTTTGTGCTCTGTTAAAAAAATCACTGTACAAAATACACGCTCGACAGAAATGAATCAACTGTGAAATGTACACTCCATAGACGGAGAGGTAGGTATATTGCTGCTAGGAAAGGGAAATTTCAAAATTGGGAAATTAAAATCGCCATGCTTGTCATTTAGCTTAGATTTCAAATGTCCATCTTCGTCAATATACAATAAAAGATCAAGATACGAAGCTAAAGTTGGTGTATCAGTTGTTTCTTTAATTTCAAGCTTGTTAGGATAGGTTTGATGTAAATACTCCTTAAATTTAGGATTATCAAGAGATGGTACATCGTCTATGTAGCGGAAGGTGAAATTAAAGGACTGGGCTAAATGTTTTGTTTTCTTTGTGTCAGCTCTTGTAAAAACTTGACCTTGTATGAGTAAAGGAAAAGGTCAGCTCAAAGCGGCGCACAGTTAGTTCCCACTAATGACAATTTTAATCAGATTCATAAATGCCTGGTAATTAAACGAAGATCTTAATTTCAAGAAGAGACTTTACAAAAAAAAATAAATTGAATTAAAAAAATTAGAAGATAATAAAAGGTTGAAAAATAGGGTGAAATGAAACTTTTATACTTTGACGTACTGGCAAAGTTTTTTAATAACTTTTAACTTGTATAACTTGTCCTATTCATGACTATTCTTTTGACGCAAAAACCTCTGACTCGTCAACAAATTAATAAAATAGCTTTCCTTGTATACAGTAAAATTACCCTTTTGTTGTAACTAAATACCTCTTTATAGTGCGGGTACCAAGTTCGAATATCCAGAGTTCCTGTCGTCGTCTTCGTGTATCTTTGTATTTGTGTTTTCTTGTGCAGTTAATTGGTGGATTGTGGCATGTGAAATTTGCGGCTATTTAAGGTGTTATTATATTTTGCTTATTAATTATAATGCTTAGAAAATAAAATTTAACAATCAGCTACCAACATGTCCAAACATATCTTTTAAAAATATAAATGTCCAACTAACAGTAGGACGGGTACTGATGGAAGACTAGGAAACGCTTACCTTTTCGGAGCACCTCGTTTTATGGGAATTTATCCAGTAAGTGTCTTTGTTTTGAATGCTGTGTTTTTATTTGTAACTGTCAAATTTCCTTGATTTTCTGTGTTCTCGTTTTTGCCATGTATATGGACTTTGATTTTTGTAATTGCCAATCATTTTACTTAATTCTACTTAACTAGCATTTCATTTTGCTTTCCAAAAACCAGAATGCTCTTATTTGACTCGCAACTCTGAGGTGAAGTTCTGGCAAAATAGGTATTGTGTTTTCTTACATTGTATCTCCTCTTTTTGTTACAATTATCATTTTCCATCGACTCTTGTCAGTTTCAATAACTTAACAATTGCTTATCATATGTTCATTTGCGACATTAATAGCTGATGTTTCAACGGTGGTAACAGGGGTGGTTTATATTTCATTAGTGGGTTGGTAAAATAAGTTAACAGCTTCTGCAGTATCTAGTCTTGTTGGGTGTTAATGTATTAGTTAGATAATCAATTATAGTAGAACTTCCATTACTTAATAAGGTATTTATATAAATATCATCTATTGTGAGAGAAGCAGTAGTCGAACGTTGAGTTAATAAAAATTGTGCCAATCAATAAGGTTATTGCCCTACAAAAAGTCAGACAAACATAATGAAGTACTGGCCATAGCTTGGAGTAATATACGAATAGTAATTACTATTCTATATCAATCATATGCGTATTATGTTTTATGCTTAAAGCGAACTTTAACATATTTAGTTGCCATGTAAAGTAAGAACAATGAGGGTAAGCGATTAATTGTTTCCACAATTTGTCCAAATTACTCACATTATTAAGAGGTAAAATGTCTCCTCAAAATAAAACTTGAAATACTACACTTTATGATCAGAGATGTAAGCTATTAAAATAACAACGAAAAATACCAACAGCTTAAAATTTAATACCTAATAAAAACACAATATAAAGTGGATCAATCTTCTGGCACTGAAAGAATCACAGATGTCATTTAAATTTAATTCTTGGTGTTGAAAGGTGTTAAAGGAGTACGAGTGTCAGAAACTTTGTAATTAGAATGAAAATTCTTACATTTTGTTTTGAAGAACTTTGCTAACAGAACAACATGAGTAAAAAAGTTTGAAAATCCATATAAGAATTTTTTAGATATAAGACGTCAAAATTTTGGCGGGAAACAGTTCTCTCTAGAGTTATCCTTCATTTTCCATTAGCTGTTTATCACTGTATGGTAACCGCACCGGTAGCCGGGAGTTTGGATTGGTCCAACATGGCGACCTTTACCTGACGATTGTGTTCAACCGATGAGACTTTCTATTTTGTGCCACAAACATCATGTTTTTTATAAACCTGTTTATAAAGTGAAGTCACACAAACTAGTAGATCGTTGTGGCGTGTTTTGTTGTGTCATTGAAGCATTTTTATTAGCCTAGTTGTCCAAAAAGGGGTGTCTGTGATTGAAACTAAAAGGAAAATAACTTTTTAACGCTGTATAACAGAATTTAACCATTCATTTCATTAATCATAAAGATTATACGCATATCTATTTCACTTACTTATATTATGGAAAATGTAAGGTTTCTTTAACATCACTTAATCCAATTGAATGAACGCGTATGTCTGCTGTTATAATCAAAACATGTAACGGTTTGGATTTCGTGTATATTACGGTTTGGATGAAATGAAGAATATCAGTTTTCCGGTTTGGATAAAACAGAACACTTGCTGTAGGAAAAATGAAAGGATATGGAGTGAATGTACATGTGACAAAAACGCACACGATACATAGAAAACTCCCGTTTATCAAGGACAGGGCTTTTATTCCTGTCTACACTTGCTGTGTATGTTTATACAAAAGAAGCCATCGAGAGTATATCCCTCAGAACCTGATTCTCGATAATTTCAGGTTTGTTCAAAATATTGACCGAATGTTTTATTTACAATAGAATCCACAGTCCAGCTTGCAGCCATGTTGGGCGTTGTGCATATCGTCTAAATACATTTGTTTTAAAAGAGACAATCCAAGGACTATTGTGGCTTAGTTTTGTATCAACTGACCAAGTGGACTCGGAGGGAAAAAATCTTTGAAAGGTTTTGTATTTCATTGTTTAACTAAGACTCCCATTTGAGGCTGTCTTGATAAAGGTGTGAACCTGTCGAAAAATATTTCTGAAAGACTATATGGCTATTATGACAGTTTGGTTCCTTTGAGCCCAGTGATGTGCGAAGAGAAGATCTTTGAAACAACGGCAGTAGAATACCAAAGGAACAAGATGAAAATCGATCACAAGTGTTGAGAAAAAAAAAACATTTTGAACAAGCGTGGCTCTAACTCTCACATTAGTTCCAGTGTAGTTTTCTGAATGTGTTTTTCAATAGGGTCTCTGTTAAATTTTATCCCACCTCTGCCTAAAATTTGCTATAAAGTGTCCTTTCCAATTAATGTGCCTCTTCCTCGAAATCACGTCATTCGCTACATGCCCATATTCTTTTTTATCCTACCTCCAGCGAGTCCGTCAGTAGAAGCTCAATATTTACTGCTATATACAGGGTAAGTTGAAAAGAGGTATAAACGTTCTTGGCGTAAATTGAAGATTGAATTTAAGGTTTTGGTGTGAATTATATGCAAAACAGTAATAAAATAAAAAAGAATAACAGGAAACGCCTACACTGGCTGAAAAACACAGTCGTATACCAAAATGTACCAGGTAACTGCAGAAGAAAACAGGAGGTTCTCAAGAGCCTGCATCGCTCATCTGGACCTTGACTAGCAAAGAAAGTCTATATCAAAGGGACAAAAGTTATTAAACTTTTATTCCAATAAAAGAAAGTGTTTTAAAAGGGTTCAGTCCTAAACTATATTCTCTGCTGGCAGCTAATTATCTTGTATAAGGTGTAAAACTGATAACACATTTTTGCAGGTGACTACCGAAAGACAATTATGGCCAGGTTTTGATCCAATTGGCTCAACAGTTTCAGAGCAGATCTTTGAATGTGTTTTCCAATAGGGTTCATGATAAAAGTATTCTTCCCACCGGCAGCCAACTTGGATACAGAACGAACCTGAAAAACATCTGCAGGGACCACTCAAAAACTATTGTGACCAAGTTCATTGGCTCAGCAGTTTCAGAGGACAAGGACTTTGAATGTTTTTGCCATAGGTGCCACGGTTTAACTATGTTTCCGGCTGGAGACCATCTTTGATACAATACGGATCTGAAAACATCTTTCTTGCAGGGGAACACCCAAGGACTATTGTTGCGGTTTGGTTCCAATTGGCTCAGCTGTTTCAGATGAGAATATCTTTGAATGTGTTTTCCATAGGGTCCATTGTCAAAATCATGTTCCCATTGGCAGCCATCTTTGATTTAGCACGGATAAAAAAAAGACACCTTTTTACCAGAGGACCAACCAAAGACTATTGTGGCCAAGTTTGGTTCCATTTGCGTCAGAAGTTTCGGAGAAGAAGTAGTGTATATGAAAAGTTTACACCGGACGATGAATGGCCGCAAAATGATGGTGAAAGATCACCCTGGCCCAAGACAGGTGAGCTAAAACAAACCAGAGACTCAGAGACTGAGCCTGTATCGCTCCCTGACCAAAAGACAAAATTCTTCTATGCCATGCATGACCAAAAATGATGTTTTTTTACCAATAGGGTCAATGTTTAGCACCCATGTTTTTTGTCAGATCCTATTGAAATGAATAATTTTTGCAAGGGACCTTCCATACATATAGTTAAATTTGCTTGATAAGTTTCAGAGATGATGATTAAAAGGACGGTTATCTCATACCTAGCTTCAATGTTAAGCTATGTTCTGCACTGGAAGCCCTGTTTATCGGATCGAAATGAAATGAGCAATTTTTGTAAAGTACCTTCCGTACATCATTCCTGTAAAGATTGGTTGAATTTGCTCCAGTGGTACCAGAGGAGAAAGTGAAAATGTGATTTTTCCCAAAGGGTCTAATGTCAAGCTATGTTCTGTGATGGCCGCCATGTTTTCGACAATCTATGTGAAGGACCTTCCATACACCATTCCTGTAAAGTTTGGCTCAATTTGCTTAAGTAGCTTCAGAGGATATAGCAAATATTTGCTTTTCCCATATGGTTCCATGTTTTTAAACTATGTTCTGTGCTGACGGCCATGATTTTTAGCTAATCGGAAAAATTTCAGCAATCTACATTAAGGACCTTCCATACATCATTCCTGTAAAGTTTGGTTCAATTTGCTTCAGTAGCTTCAGATGAGTTATCCAATATATGCTTTTCCAAAAGGGTCCAATGTGCTGGCAGCAATGTTTTTGGTGGATCGGAAAAATTTCGGCAGTCTACATGAACTAATTAAAGAACCTTCCATACATCATTCCTCCAAAGTTTGGTTCAATTTGCTTCAGTTTGCTTCAGTAGCTTCAGAGGAGATAGCAAATATATGCTTTTCCCATAGGGTCCCATGTAAAACTATGTTCTGCGCTGGCGGCCATGTTTTTAAGCAGNGGTAATCTAAGTAAAGGACCTTCCATACATCATTCCTGTAAAGTTTGATTCAATTTGCTTCAGTAGCTTCAGAGGAGATAGGAAATATATGCTTTTCCCATAGAGTCCCATGTTAAACTATGTTCTGCGCAGGCGGCCATGTTTTTTAGGTGTTCCGAAAAATTTTGGCAATCTACGTAAAGGACCTTCCATATATCATTCCTGTAAAGTTTGGTTCAATTTGCTTTCAGTAGCTTCAGAGAAGATAGCAAATATATGCTTTTCCCATATGGTCCCATGTTAAACTATGTTCTGCGCTGGCGGTCATGTTTTTTGGCCGATCGGAAAAAATTCGGTAATCAAAGTAAAGGACCTTCTATACATCATTCCTGTAAAGTTTGGTTCAGTTTTGTTCTATTGTTTCAGAAGAGATAGCCAAAATGTGCATTTTCCCATAGGGTCCAATGTCCTGGTGGCCATGTTTTTTTGGCGTATCGGGGAATTTCGGCAATCTTTGTGAAGGACCTACCATACATCATTCCTGTGAAGTTTAGTTAAAATTGGTCCAGTGGTTTCAGAGGAGATAGTCAAAATGTGAAAAGTTTATGGTTGACGACGACGGACAACGGACGCCAAGTGATGGCAAAAGCTCACATGGCCTTTGGGCAGGTGAGCTAAAAATGGAGAAAGACAAACGTAAAGAACGATAGGAACACGGGACAGTCAGACTTGGTACCGGCATTAGCGAAAGCCAGTGGTGGTAGGGTTAAACCGGTTTATAGGTGCCCAAGCCTCTCCTTTCTTCTTTTCCTATAGTACAATGGACGTGCGAATAAAACTCAATTCATAAAAATTTAAAAAAATATATGTTGAGAGGCAGCATGATGTCATATAAATTAGACGGAGTAAGAACGTTTGTATAGCTGTCGTACATGAAGAACAACGAAATAAAAATATGAAATCAAACTAAAATCTAGAAAATATATGTACCAGACAGAAAAGGTCCAAATTTTCGGAGTTATTGCTGCGGTCAAGCAAGTGGCAAAACTTTCAGTTTACCGAAGTTAAGATTTACACCCCAAGCTGTCTACCTTTCATTGACTCACCGTCGTGCAAAGACAACATTGTATACATTTGTCAGGTTTTCACGTCTGATATATCTACAATGTACACATTTCACATAGATGAATTTAACACATTGTGTAAGCTTGGGGTGTTAATCTTGACTTCAGTTGTTATTGCTCCCCTTAGGGTCGTTGTCTCTTTGACACATTCCCCGTTTCCCTTCTTTTTCTTATTCATTACAATAAAAGTTTTGCCACTTCCTTGACTGCAGCAATAATTACTTTTGCGGTGGTGAATAAAGAATAGGTACATCACTGTGGACCGAGACACGTGTCACTTACGCTTTCATTAGTGACACGTGTCTCGCTCCACGGTGATGCATCTGTTTTTTTCACCCTCGCAAAAGGAGTTAACTCCAAAAAATTTGGCCTTTTCTTTTTAGATTTTAGTTTTATTCATATCCTTTTTATCTCGAAGCCATGAAATGGCTGGAGAGATGTTAATATGACAAGAAAAAATCACGCGAGGCTTCAAGCCTATTAACAGCTCTAAAAGATGATCTTCGTGCTTCCGATAAAATATAGTGCGCAAGTTTCTTCCAAAATCGTATACTTTGTGTTTTTAAGTTATATTTCTTCATTTTCTTGAGTTGAATACGGTGTTGTTATATCAAATTGAAAACAATATGCATGTTTATCAAATTACTCGTTTTTT
>MJUU01067089.1:17539-60997 GCA_002080025.1 Modiolus philippinarum | reverse complement strand
ATTTACTTCATTTTCTCTGAGACAGGTCATTTGCTCATTGTTGAAGTTTACACAATCAATTCAAAACAAAGAACATCTACTGCAAAAACAAACTATGACCTCCACAATAGACTTTCAGAGTGACCATAAGCTTAAATACTAAGATCCATGGTGACCTCAAGCTGAAGAACAATAAAAGCATTTTCCCATTGCTTTGTTTTTCCATGTATTGTAGAGACATTGTCTCATGCACATTTACTCTATATCCATTCATTGCTTGTTGAGTATTACTGAAAAACAAATGATTCACAAGTTCATAATTTTATTATCAGTGTCATTATTTCTCATGCAATAGACTTCACAAGTGTTAACAAATTATATATCTACATCCACCACCAGAAGAGACATTATAATATAAGTAAAGAATAAAAAGTAAAACGTACTAAAAACATATAAGTACACCAGCACCAAGAAAACAGTAAGTCATGCTTTTTATGTAAGTTAACATGCAAACCTAGCTTCTATGAAAAACCTGTGTTGCCTGTTATTTGGTATGGAAGATCAATCTCTCAAATATTTAAAAAAAAATATTTAATTTATTTAATTATTGGGTTGGTAAGAACTAAATCAATTCTCATACTATCATTATTTAGAATAGTCAAGAGTTAATTGTATTTTTGTTCACAGCCCATTAAAATTAATCCATAAATCCCAGTTTAAGGTGTCTCAGTGGTATTATTCCGCCATGTTTGTCTAATTATTGTTCATTTAGGTTTCATTCTTTAAGAAATTTAACAAAATAGTTATTTGAAATGAAAAGAAAGCTCAAATTTATTTAAAATTTATATTCCTTATCATTTTTATTTCATTTTGGTTACAAAAACGTGAGCTAAAACACATGAGCTTTAAATCTGTTGTTGAATTTACAGAACACAGAAATTATTCAAGGGAGATAAATTGATAAAATATTTTAATTAAGATATCACTACAGAAATTAACATTTTGCAATTTTTCTCTCTTATTTCAACGGTGACCCCTAATTTTTATTTTTTATATGTAAACTACATAATGATTATTAAACACATGCAAAGTATGAAAAAATTTTATAATAGATTTTTCAAACTATCCTCTCATATGATCGTTTTCCCTATCATTTCTATGTAAAATCCTGAAACTTTCAATTACAGATTTTGCGCTTAAATGCACGGTGATCCCCAAATTTTATTTTAAATTTTGAACAATAATACAAATATGTTTCTACACAGAAAATTTCACAAAATTCTATAATGGGAAATTAATACCCTGCAGACACCTTAAAGGGTATCTCCCTTATCTCTTTTTAAATTTAACAATTCCAGGCAACATAAAAATTTGATCACTACAAAACATTAGAAGTCTTACGTTGTAGCAAGAGCGTGCACTGTTCTTGCCACTAAATTAAGATCTCAAACATTTTTATGAAATCGGCACATAGTGGGTTGCTATGTATGCTTCCAAAACAACCGATGCCACAAAAATATTCTATTGAACTTTTAAGGAATATACTAAATGTACATCTAGAAAGTGATTTATAGGTAAATCTGATTATCTTCCCTTTTCAAATATCGTCTTTCAAATTCTCGCTTACTTACAAATGACATGTAAAACATCTATTTGACATATGTATTTTTTTAGTTGAAGAAAATAAACGTTTTTGTATGTAAAACAAAAAAAAAGAGCAAAAAAATGCCAAAACAAAGCAAAAACTTAAAACAAAAAGCATAATACAAAAAACTTATACTTGGAATATGTTTTTTGTTATTCCTGTGTATAATAAATGTGTTTGTAAGTTACAAAAAAAACCAAAAAAAAACGAAAAAAAACAAAAAAAATACAAAACAAAACAAAAACTGAAAAAAAGACACACGAAATAATGTAGAAATAAATAATTAAGAATCACAAAATATTGTTCATCTAACTTTTTTTGTAATGCAGTCTTCATTTCTAGAATCCTACTCCACAATATAGTGAGTATGATTTCGCATCCACCAAGTATTAATTAGGATATGGATGATAATATAATAGTAAGGTTATCTGCAAATGAAGAATATATGATTCCGAATGTCAACACTAATGTGAATCATCTTTTTATAGTTACAAGCATCGGAAAATCCAACAAAGTCTTCCGTTTGATTTGAACCCTTACTTTATTGTCATTTATGGCAAAACCGCTTGCATTTTGTCCAGCGAGCTAAACTACTCAGCCACTAGGGCTATATAAAATATAGGTTTCGCTAACCGGGTAATCCCTCGTCTTTGTATCATAAACCACGTTGAACAGTGAAGAAAAGATAAGGTTGCAACAGATTATATACTAAAGAGTACTTCACACAGCTTCTTGTAGTATGATTGATAGTATATTGGAGAGCTGAACTATGAATGATAATATACTGGAAAGGAGAGATGAACAAGGAGAACATATGACTCCGAATGCCAACAGTGTTGAAAATCATTTTTTATACCTGTAAGCATAGGAAAATCCAGCAAAGTCTACGGCTGGATTTGAACTTATACAGCAACTTTATCGTCATCTATGGCAACACCGCCTGCACTATGTCCAGCACTCTAGACCACTCGGCCATATAAGCTTTATAAAAATATAGTTTTCGATAACAGGGTAATTAGGATATCACATTTTCTCCTAATTGGATTGGGACAAATTATAACGACTTACTACTCCCTCTCCTTATACATATCTTTTTCAATATAAACATAGAAAAAGATAATATAATAATCATACATATCAAAAATTTTGCAGACTGAGTGAAACAGTATACAATTTTATTATAAATAAACAGAATTATGTGTAAAAGAAACAAAACATTTAAAGCTGTAAACAAATGAATTTTATGAACTGGCTTAATGAAGCTTTGTTCGTTTCAACATCAACATCTGTACAACCAAAGACAATATTTTTATTGTTGGTGGTGATTAATCTTTAATTATGTCAAAACATGTAGATTTATCTAAATTATACAAAGGACATTCCAAGAAAAATGTAAAGCACCTTCAGATAAATGACCGCATATACAACCAGCGTAAGTAATCAAATTAACACGAAATAGATCAGTTTCAAGTGGACTGCATTTAGGTCTTAAATTTTTTTGAATAATTTTCATTTCCCTATCCCAAAAGGTATATTAAGGAGGCTCACTCGTCACATTTTTGATTTTGTGTCAGATTTCGGAACTTCTCTGGTTTTGTCCAGTTCAATGGCTTAAAGAATTTTGCACACGGTCCCCCACTTTTATTTCATGAATATGTTCTATGGATCAAATTAAGACACCTGATAAGTTTTTATAAAATTCTTGATATAACTTCTTAGCTGTTAGAAAAAAANGGACCTATATATTTCTTTTTACCATTTCATTCAGTGTACAATGCTTAGTAAATTAAAATAGGTTTCAAGAAATCCTTGATATAAACAACTTCAGGAGTGAGCCTCCTTAAAAGGAATCTGAATAGGTTGATCTTCAATAACTTTTTGAATATTGGATTTGATGAAAGCAGTCTGATATTAAAAGGTAATGAATTCCACAAATTCAGAGTAGAAGGAAAAAAAAAGACTTTGAGAATGTTTCAAGACACAGGATAACACCTCGGTACATTACAATTTTTAGCATTTCGAAGACTATTCAAAATAACATTGCCAAAAATTGTTGGTAAACAATCTATCAAACACTGTGCTTTTAAGTCATTATTAATTTTATAAAACAAATTTAGTCTTCTATGTTTACTTCTTGCCTCCAAAGTTTTCATTCCCGTTTCGATTTATAGACTTTCAGTACCAAGATACATGCGCAAACCAGTTACTATTCTAAAGGCTTCTAAATAAAGATTTTTCTTATTCATTATATTTTAAGCACAGCAGCCATCCCAAAGTTATAATCTCTATTCTGAAATTTGTAAAATATATAACGGATAAATTAGACTTCAGTTAATGTTAGCAAAAAACTTTATTTTCTTAAGAACATTTATTTGAGCAGAAACTCTTTTTTAAATGTTATCAATATTTAAACATTATTTACAGTTACTTTACTAGATGAGTAATGGTTATCAACTTTATTTCTTACTTTAAAAAAATCAATATTATCTGCATTTCTGTTGATGTAAAATATAACAAATTCAGTTTTCTTTAGGTTTAATTTAACAAGTCAACTTTTTGACCCCTCGTTTAGCAAATCCATATTCAAATTTCTCTCTATTTCTAAAACATCAGATGAAAAATGTGATAAAGAGGTGTCTTGCTAGACTATCTTAATCATTTAAATATACAAGAAATAGTATTGGACCCAACACTGAGCCTTGTGGTACAACTAAGGCATCTTGGATTTGGAGCAGGTCCGTCGGATTTATTAAGTGGAGTACCCAAGGACTATTGTGCCTAGGTTTGGTTATAATTGGGTTACGGTTTCAGAGGAAGGGTTTTTTAAACATTTTCTAGTTGGATTTAATGTTAAACTACAGTCCACGGTTGCAGTCATCTTTGATTCAGTAAAAACCTATCAAACACAATTTTAAAGGGATAAAACAAAGATCATTGTTTAGTTACAATTGACTTTGCAGTTTCAATAAAAAGGGAGAAGATTCAGAAATGTTTAAAAATTTTGAAAATCTGATAAAACTAGAGGCTCAGTAGAGCCTGAATAATTCAAAGAGTTTATTTATCAGCACTTTCTGTATGCTTTATTGAAGACCAGAATGTATAGGTTAAACTAAGTTCACAGGAGCGGTCGTCTTGGATTAATCAAATGATCGGCATCGGGAAGTAGCACTTTTTTGTAGAGTTAGTTTAGATAATATTGTCTTTGCCAGAACATTTGATTTGCTGACGAGCAGATGATATAGAAAAATATAAATCAGTATTTTGGAATGAGAGGATCGGACCTGGACCCTGTGTTTCGGCTTGACCGTTAACAAAGAAATATTGGTGCAAATACCAATCCTTTTGAGAGATCGAGTATTCAGGGCTCAGATATACGATGCCTTAAATAATATGACTTGCTGCAAACTTTAAAGTAACACATGTTCGACTTCAAGAAAAAGTAAAACCTCAATGCAGAACGTCGCAAGTATATGTTACAGAACAAAAAATGTAATTTTTATGACTTCAAACCAACAGGAGAGTTTTTAAATAATGGAAAAAGTGCATGTGTAAATTATAACAATATAACAACAGTCTGGATTGAATGAATAAATATATGATATAAGAAGAAGTGGTATAAATCATATTTTTGAAAAGGTGCATAATGAATTTACCCGCTAGGTAATACACCAAAGATCTGAATGTTGTGTCATGACAAAACCACTAGAATTTGAGGTTGGCAAGTATGCGAATCCTGCTTCCCTGGCAAAATACTCCCAATGTGACACAAATAGCAATACAAAGGCCGTCTGTGTATCTTTTTTTACTCATCTTAGCATGCCAGGTGGTTAGAACTTCGCATAGCAAGTGAGAACTGAACCGTCAATCTAAAACGAACGATCCAAGGCCAATAGCGACATCGAAAAAACACAACATGAATATCACAGAAAAAAGATTCAACTATTGAGGTAATGGTAAAAATAATTAGCATACTAGTGTTGCAAATCATTTAATTCATCAAACATGTTGAAAAACAAACTGTTATCAGAGAGTTAACTATTTAATGCATCTTTAAATTACGCTACTAAAATGATTAATTTCCCTGAATTAATATGTATTACATTTAAGTTCTGTTTATCTAATGTCAGTTATCCAACACTTTACTTTCGAAATGATTTCCGTGATTGATGAAAAGCAATTAGACCTGTTACGTAAATGTTCGTTCTATTAGTATACCGATTTCATCAATGAAATCTATTTAGTATCTCTTCCAAATTTCAGAACTTTAATTTGAGTCGGCATTTGGCATTTAATTTCGGTTTACTTTGCAATGGTGATTTCTTCAATTTTTTGAATACACCTCATTAGTGTTTAGGAAAGCCAGTAGAGCTATTAATGTAATAGTTTCAAAAATTCCATTCCAAATGATTAAAATGTTAAGTCTGAAGTATTAAACGACATTTTTTTCAAAACATATTTGATCATTAATAACAATTTTGAACAGATATATCATGATAAGGTTGGGTATTTGTGGAAAATACAAAACGCAGGGCGGCATAATTTCCCGAGCCATAATGTGTAATTATAACATAAAATACACTGTGACCTCAAACAAGCAAACAAATTTTCTATTGCCAATCACGACTACCACAATAGTGCTATAAAACACAATAAATTGAAATACGATGAATACGATGATTGCCACGATTTCAATATTTATAATTTATTCATAAAAATATGTAATATTATATTATTTAAAAGGAATAAGTATTAAGTGATGCGTGGATCCAATGCTGAATAATGGGTTATAAACTAGTCTAATATTTCAAGAGTCAAAGCTTCTACATGACATGCAAAATTATTGAAACATTATAAGACGATTAAATTTCACGCCTCGAGATGTTTAATTTGTTTAATAATTGGTATTACTCATCATATATGAAGGTGTCCTAAGAAGACATTACGACCGCAACAAATAAACATTCGCACAACTTTTTAAAGACGGAAGTTCCCGACACAGGTCTGTTTTCCAAGGATTCCAATATTTACTTTTTTGACTCTTTAACTTAAATTTTATTCACTTTTCTCTAAATAAAATACATAATGGGTGAGTTTCTTGCATGTATTACAATTGATAAATGCGCACTACTCATGCTGGTGCTAATGGAACTGAAATTTGAAATAAAGATAAAATTTATCGATTTTTGTTTAATTTCAAAGTATGATCATTTCAAAGTTTGATCAGCTAACATTCACCTTTCATAAATGAAGTTTGCCAAATAAATACAAAGAAAGTAACGCACCTTCATAGAACTTAAAAAATGCAAAAAGTATGTGAAAATCAAAGCAATAAAAGATGCCTCTCTTCCTGTTTCTCATCTTTCAGCCGTGTCGCAATTTTAAAGACCCTCTTTGCTAAAAATATTTTGAATTTCTCATATGATCTCATGTTTTGTAATCAGTTTAGTGTGGATTTTTTTCTTTCGTCAACCCTAACACAATTTTTAGTTTTAATGACTAAGCAATCGTTGATAAGGTTTAGATCTGCATGTACAATGCACACCAAAAATTATCAGTACTATTTACAAAACACTGTATATGCTTGTATATTCACGGATAAAATCTAAGTCATTTTGCAAATAATTGTAATACATTTTCCATATAAATATAATGCATTTTCCAAATTAAAAATAACTTGACAGCTACAGTTAGTTTTTTATTCAAGTCTCATTTAAGTTGTTGCAAGGCGCTTTCAGTAACATATATATTTTTTTATAGTTACAAATTGTCCTATAGCAAATTGATTTGAAAACAAACTATTGATATTGGTTCACTCGACATTTAAAAGGGGTTTTCAACTTTTTTTTCCATGTTGGGAAACCAAATTTGTTTGACAAGTATTGTTCAACATGTAAAAGTGTCTTTCTGGGCCTCACTTAAAAGCTACGCATTCGATCGGATATCTTCAAAATGTCACTGTGGATGAATCTCTTATAGGCCATGGGCTGAAATCACGTTCCATGCACCCCCCCCCCCAACTTCCCATCTAGACCGATTTTTTAGTTCTTCTATATCCCCTCGTCGACATTAAACATATTAACACGAACATAACCTACACGCATAGACAGTATAGGGCCACTTTTACAGTACACCACGAAAAATTCTTGTTTTTTTCATTTTAACCTAAGTTTCATCTTTTAAGCTCTATAATTGTTTAATGATAAGTACATGTAATATGTACTCATATTTGGCACCAAATTAAAGCTAATTTAATATCATTTACAATGAAATCGAGTTTGGACACTTTACGCTATTTTTTCGATCTGGGGATACAAAAATGTACCCCTAAATTTGCAAAAAATTGCGAAAATGACGATTTTAGGCTGTCAATTCCTTTCAGATAGACAACCCTCGTCATTTGATCTAGTTTTTATGCCTAACTTATAAGTTGTGATACAATATTGGAAAATAAAACCGTTAGATTCAATAAAATTTCGATTTTCGCTATAAAAATTTTGAAAAATGGGAATTTTCGGAACATTAGATTTATTTACAATTTCGACTTTCTGACTTTACGGTCGTAAAAATCTGAATATATATTTAATAATTGCCGATGTAATAATGATTTATGATATGTTAGCAACAAATCGTGTGCACACATTTTAGTTTCAGAAGTATTATAGGTTCAGAAATGTGAAAATTAGCACCCCTTCCCCCTAAAAATTAAGGGAAAATGTGAAATTATCAAGTTTAAATGATAAAAAAAATAATGTTTTATTGGAATTCCAGTGTGTATTTCACTAAAGCTGACATGCAGAAGATCATTTAAGTAGATTTAAACTTTTTAAGAGGTCTCTTTGACTCTTCTGCTCGAAATTGTATGCAAAATGGGAATTTTCCGTTTTTCAGAATTTCTGCTGTTTTGACTTTGAGATGCAAACTCTTCATGAAATTGAAATATAACTTCAAAATGTTGATTAAATATCCTTTCATTATTTCTAAGACATTTGAAAATATGCATTTAAATATTTAAGACTAACCACCAGTCTCATAAATTACAAATATATTGCCCCTTACCACAAATATTCAACACAATTTATTTCATTTAATTCGACTTGAGAAGCTTAAACATTGTATAAAGGTCCAATTATATATCATTTGAAACAACAAAAAACACAAAGACTCCCATATATTACAAATAAGATCATGTGCGTGGTTAATGGGTAGTTATACAACAATTCAACTTTGAATTTTGTAAAATTCCGAAATATTTTTCACGAAAATCGGCCAAAACATACAATTTTACCCATTTTTTGCGTTAAAATTGCATATTGCGGTATAAAAATGCATTTTTGTAAAGAAAGTAAAACATGTAAAGAATTTTTTGTTCATATATGTACAGATAGGCATATTTTGGGGATTTTTAAGCATCATTTGCTTGGGGTAGGGGTAAATTTTTCGATATTCAGAGTAATATTGAAAACTCTGTTCTTCTAAACATTGTTTTAGATAACTTATTTATCGGTTAGAACAATGAATTGGCATATCTGCAGATAAATCCTCTAGATTTGCCACATATAACTATTTATATAAAAAAACGAAAACCAGTTCTGGTACCTATATCCTGTGTACGGATGATACACGGTGTTGTTAAAACTTAGAATCCATTTAGAAGGAATCCAGCTGATCTGACATACTGGACTCCAAAAGAGGGCATTCCCATCTGTATATTATATTAACATTATATATGTGAGTACAACATCAAAAATGAAATTTACAACAAATGAGATGAAAAGCTTACCTGTGGTACGCTTGCAACGAAACTGAATATCCATGATAACAATAACATGATTTTTCCTCGTTTGTTTGCATCATTTAAACTAAGAGGGTGAATAATCGCAAAATATCTGTCCAAACTTATCGTTACCAATATAAATGAAGACAAATACAGACCAAAAATACGGAAAAACATTAAAATCCTGCACGTAATATCTCCACCCTTCCAGGCGACAGTAGCGTGCCATATAATCTCCATTGGAATCATGATGAAAGCAACAATTAAGTCTGCAATTGACAAATGTAAAATAAACAAGTTTACTCTCGACTTCAAATGCCGATTTCGGAATAAAGTGATAAAAACCGTTAAATTTCCACATGTTGCAATAACAAAGAAAATTGAATATGCTACAACGGCCATTAAATTTTCATCATTGAAAGTTAAGTCTTTTGGAATGTTTTCCAGCAAAGAGTCATTTTTTGTCAAATTACTTTTTGTACAATTGAATAAATCCTCAAATTTAATGCTATCAGACTTTTCAGTTTTCATCTTTAAGGTAGTTAAAAAATAGCTGCTTACCAAAAAAGCTTCAGTAATTAAAATCAGTTTCTAAATCCTAAGTCACTGCAAACTGTACTCATCGTAACATCATTATATAAGATTCTAAAATAAACATTTTTTTAAAGTTATTAATTATTCTGTTATAAGATATATATTGCTTCCTCGTGATCCGCCAAACGTTGAACCAAATATATATTCTCACAATCAATAAAGCAAAGTAGTTGTATGGAGCTTATCAAGCCTATGAGATGTTGCAAACTATACAAATACGTCAAAGAGAATTACTGTTTAAAAATTTATGTTTTATTATAGAAGTGATAATGAGATATGTATTCTGAAATTACTTTAATGTAACTTAATTATGTGAAAATACCAATAAATGTACTCATGTTGCTTCAACTATTATTACAATAATTAATGTTATTTACAATGAAAATGATGATTTTATGATCTCAATGTTTAAATGCCACTGTTTTATTTATGCTTTGTGATCGACATTGGTTGTGAATTTTATCAAAACATCATTACATTTCAGAGCAGTGTTCTTTTTCAAAGTAGAGAAAAACCCTTTCATTTAAGGCTCTAAAAGCCATATTTCATCATTATATCGACATTGGTTCTAAATACAGAAGTTGTATAATAAGCATTTAATATTCTTATAATGTGCACGTGTTTCAAGTATTAACCTCTCATCAGCATCGGAATCAAATGACATGAAATTTTAAAGACAGAAACAAAAAAACAATTGTCAGAAAGAATTGCTCGATACCAAAACGAGAGTAATTGTGGCCTAGTGAGCCACTGTATTTTCTTTTAAAATCTGGAAAAGGAATTATTTTTGGAAAGCAAAATACAAAGTGCACATCTATAATATTTAATTAAGGTCCTGCATAAGTTTCATGAAGTTCTAATCAGTGCTCAAGGAGGAGTAGTGGATACCAGGTATTCACCATATGGTTTGCATTGAGGTAAAAGTGCTAAAATGACAAAGCACAAAACATGTCAAAAATCTGCAAAACAAAGGAAAATTGGAAAACAAAATGTGTAATGCAAATCTACAATATGTAATAAAGCTCCTTCATAAGTTTCATGAAATTCGAATCTGATGTTTAAGAGGGGCAGAGGATACCATGTGGTTTGAATTGAGCTAAAATGACAAAATCAAAAATATGTGAAAAATCTGAGAAATAAATGGAACACAAAAAGCGTAGTGCACATCTACAATATGTGATTAAGCTCCTGCACAAATTCCATGAATTTCCAATCAGTGGCTTAAGAGGAGTAGTGGATACCATGTGGTCACCATATGGTTTGCATTGAGCTAAATTGATAAAGTCCAAAACATGTCACAAATCTGGAGAAAAGGAAATTATTGTAAAAAAGCTAGTGCACATCTACAATATGTAATCAAGCTCCTTCATAAGTTTCATGAAATTCCAATCAGTGGCCAGGAAGGAATAGTGGATACCAGATGGTCACCATATGGTTTGCATTAAGCTTAATTGACAAAAGTCCAAAACACGTCAAAAATCTGGAAAAAGGGAATTATGAAAACAAAAAGCGTAGTGCACATCTACGACATGTAATTAAGCTCCAGCATAAGTTTCATGAAATTCCAATCTGTGGTTTAACAGGAGTAGTGGATACCATATGGTCTTTATATGGTTTGTATTGAGCTAAAATGACAAAGTCCAACAGATGTCAAAAATCTGGTGAAAAAGGGGAAAATTGGAAAACAAAAGCGTAGTGCACATCTACAATATGTAATTAAGCACCTGCATAAGTTTCATGACATTCCAATCTGTGGTTTAGGAGGGGCAGTGGATACCATGTGATCACCATATGGTTTGCATTGAGCTTAAATGACGAAGTCCAAAACATGTCAAAAATCTGGAAAAAGGGAATTATGAAAACAAAAAGCGTAGTGCACATCTACGACATGTAATTAAGCTCCAGCATAAGTTTGATGAAATTCCCATCAGTGATTTAGGTGGAGTAATGGATACCAGCTGTCGGGAAAAAAAGACGAACGGACGGACGGACAGACACCATGAACACTATATACCTCCCGCAAAGCGAGGGGTAAAAAATATCGAAATAAGAGGCCAAATTAAATACCAAGGCCATCCAACGCGCGATTTACACGGTTTGAAACCTCAGTATGTTTAAGATGGTATAAATTGGATAAAGGCAAAACGCAAAAACCACAGGGAAAAAAGGGAGATAACTGGGCTTGTGAATATGCTTTAGGGACCTCTGGTCCACCAGCAGTGGCATCGGTGGTTTCAAAATACAAAATTTCCAAAGTTGCATTATCAACAGTATTTTTTATACTGTATAAACGCATTTCAAGGAGTAACCTCTCATCAGCAGCATACGAATCAACTAAACTAGATAGCCATAATCCAAAAATATTTATCTTTATATTTATATTTGAATTTATCTTCCCCTAATACGTTTAAAATTGGTAGAAAAAAGAGCAAATCCTCAAAAATTTATTGACGTTATGAAATAAAGTTCGACTGACGGCTGCAAAAATATACGTTTTCTTCACTTGTGATCCGATTTTTTGTTTTTGTTTTCATTTATTACCAATCAATGAAATATTGTAAGTGCGTACATTTAGCAAGTTTAAGAACTAGCCCGACCCGCAAGTTTGATTCAGTGTCAACAAACCAACTCCAAACAAATGAGACAAGCTTATATTCTGATTTGACTAAAATATTTTAATTCTGAACACTTGGCACATATAACTGCATATTCAATCATATTAGGGCAAAAAATAACAAGAGGCTCTAAAGAGTCGGTATCGCTTACCTGCTCAAGGCTGACATATATACAGTTAAAACAATTCAAACGTTTTAAGGGCATAATTTAAAATTTGTTAATAGACATTGATGTTAAATTATCCCAAGTTGAACTAGGTTCCCCACTGGAAGCTACTTTAGATGGGGGTGCAGACCAACTATCACCTTTCTTGAAGGGGACCATCAAAGGACCATTGAGTCTTATTTTGGTTCCAGTTGGCTACATATTTTCAGTGGAGAAGATCTTTGAATGTTTTACGATAGGTTTCAAGGTTAAACTATGTTCCTAATAGGACCATTTTGAATGCGATGCAGACATGCAAGGTAATTTTTTCAGGAACAACTATGTACTGTTGGTATCAAGTATGTTTTTATTATTGACCAAGTACTTTCAGAGGGAAGATCATTGAATGTTTTCCCACAAGGTCCAATCATAAATCTATGTTTACTCCCAGCAGCCATCTTGCATATAGCGCAGACCTAAAACACAACTTTTTTGCAGGTGACCACCAAAAGACTACTGTGGCCAAGTATGGTGTCAACTAGCTGAGAGAAGAAGATATTCGGGTGTGATTTCCCATAGCTTCCAATGTTAAAACTATGATCCCCGCTGGCTGCCATCTTAAACATAGCGCAGGCTGGATTTTTTTTTCTTTTTTTTTGGCCAAGTAGTTTCAGAAGAAGAAAAGTTTACGCAAGACGGACGACGGACGACAAAGTGATGACAAAAACAAAATTAAACTACAAAATCCAATTTTCCTACATTGGCGCTATTTGAGTACTTTGAGTAAATATACCGTACACTTGCAGGATAGTTTACACGTGAAGTACTCAAAAGCATCTTTGAACCAGAATTTTCCAAACTACGCAACATGCAAAGAAAAAACAGATTATGAATTTATTAAGTTGGTTTGCAGTGATTTATATTTGCATGTCCAGCATTCACGACCTTCGCATCCATTTTCTCTTCAATGCCAGAAATAGATTTTGATCTTTGATGTAATAAAATCAATTTCTTCAATTTTACTCAAAAGAAAAAACGCATACATATTCCAGTCTTTACTTTATTTAGTAGGTATAATTAGCTTCTTGAATTATGGATTTAAGATTCTCCTTTTAATCCTATTTTTGTTCAGTAATTTCCTTTATATCACTCGATTTGTTGCATAGTGGATGACTTCCGGTTATCATGCAAGTCAGTATGGTAATCCTGCCTTGTAATTAATGAAAATGGTGGCAATGACAATGTTAAAATAAATCAACAGTTTCGGCTCTCTAAAATCATAGATGAATAAACCTAAATCTAATATGCCACTGAATATTTATGCTGGATTCGGCTATACGTTGTTTAGAATGTTTGAAATATAAAATGAAGTGAGCATTTAAAAATAATTTATCCCAATTCACCATGTTGAAATTGGGGATTGTGACTACAAGGCATAAGTTTGTATGGTTCATGGCTTGTAGCAGCATAAATGACCTTCGTCTTAATTGTCTTGACTGTATTAAAATACGAATGTATCTTTTTTGGAAGTGGCCTTGACTTTTGGAATAAGAAAATCTTAGATCAATATTTTTCTTTCATGATGGTTAAGTTTGATAAAATGCGTGATTAGTACTCACTAGTCCACTTTTTGAAATGATTATTTATATTGTTATGTAAAGCATTTTAAAATTTAACAAATAAGATTTGTCATTAATCATAAACGTTTTGGTTATGGAACTCCAAGCCTGCTAGGGTTCTCGATCACACTGTTAATAGGCATGTAAATACGTTTCATTTAATATGATGCAATGCACGATAAGAAAAAAATCTCTATATTTTTATATATTTTTTGAAAATTGTTTACATGATGTTGGTAGAGAATTGGCTTTTCAAATGTTATTTCATAACGCCGTTCCCTTCTAGCATAATTTTTTGGTCAATATGAAAAAATGGGGTAATTGTGTACGAGATAATGTGCACAAGTTGAAAAAAAGTGGTTGGGCGGTAGAATTGGTGTTGATCCGTTCATTTGAAAGTCATATGTGTAATTTGTCTAATGATTATAACAACTCTAAACTATTACATAATATAATGAAATACTATTAATGTATTACATAACGTCTGCAAAGTATACCTTAACGTTGTTTTTTTTTACATTTGACTCTCGGACCTATTATTTTGAAGGATTCTGCGGAAACTAAAATGCCACAGGATGTCTTTAATTGGTGTCTCAGAACAATTAATGAATGTGTTTCAAAATGATTAACACCTTTCAAAGAGATTGGTTTAGAACATATCTACTGCTATAAATAACAAAATGCCGAAGTTACTGTAAATTTAATTCCTGTATATGCGCATTTCGACAACTTATGTCTCTTTAGTGCAGATCAAATCAAAATATTTAGAAATCAATATACAGAAATATGTGCAATATCTATAACCGTCCTACACAAGAAATTATAAGCCGGTAAATCGTTATAATACTTTTTTAAGTGTGGTACGGAAATGAAGCCAACTGTTCATTCGTTCTGGTTAAAATTTGTCAAATCGAAAAAAATCATTTTGGTCGCCTAAAAACAATTTTCTCTGGTTTATACCCATACTGTACATAGCAGATGATATTTGCATCTTCTAGTTTTAAATCGGCAAACTATACAAATGTAAGATAAAATGGATTTCCGATAGGACCCAATGTTCCCCATTGGTGCCCAATTTGGGTAAGATGTGGACCTGTATGATACAATTTTGAAAGGGATATCCCAAAGACTATTTCGTTTGGTTATAATTTTCTGAAAGGTTTCATTGGAGAAAATCTTTGACATTTGCTACTAAACATGGCTATTTTCAAGCTTCCATGAAGAATTATTGGTAAGAGTAAACTTCCCTTCCTCAATGACGCACACCTTTTTTCTTACAGACACTCGAATTAAAAAAATAATGTAACACATTGTTATTCCTTAAGAAATTCCATTGATATTATTTGCTTCTGTTATTTTATAATAGTAAGTTACTCAATCAAAAAACTGTTACAAGTGACTAAATTAAATTTGATAAAAAATATTTTAACTCATTAATACTTAAAACACATAACTGCATATTCAAGCATATTAGAGCATAAAATAAACAAAAAAAAACAAAATTGAGCAAAAAAATTCAGTTTTCCTACATTGGTGCAATTTGGATACGCTTTGGTGCAAATTTACCGTGCATTTTCAGGAAAGTGTACACAAGAAGTATTAAAGTATTAAAGGCAGCTTCGAACCAGAATTCTTATAACTATGCACCATGCAAGTAAAGGTATGGTCCAAAGAATAAAAAGAGTTTGAATTTATAAAGTTGGTTTGCAGTGCTTTTTTAGGTTAAAAATGTGAGAATTATGTGCAACTTTGGCACCGTCACGTTATCTACCACAGGGGCTTTAGACTGACGAAAAAAGCAGTTGTTTAATTCTGATATCAAACTCCAAAGTAATGCCGTTAATCTCATAACACTTATTGTTCACTTCTATCGTATATTTCTACTGGATGGAACGTGTTCAGCATTCACAGCTTTCGTATTCCATTTTCTCTTCAATGCCAGAAATATATTTTGATGTAATAAAAAATATTTTTTTGAATTCAACTCCAAAGTAGCACACATATTCGAGTCTTAATTTTATTCAGTCTTGATTTATGGATTTAAGGTTTTCGTTTTGATCCTGTCTTTTTTCAGTAATTTCCTTTATATCGTTGATATGTAACATTATAAATGACTTCCTGTTATCATGCAAGTCAGTATGGTAATCCTGCCTTGTAATTAATGAAATTGGTGGCAATGGCAATGTTAAAATAAATCCACACTTTCGACTCTCTACAATAATAGGTGTATAAACCTAAATTTAATATGACACTAAATAATTATGCTGGATTGGCTTATTTGGCTATGCGTTTTTTAAGATTGTTGGAAATGTGAAATGAAGTGAACATTTTAAAATAATTTGTCCCAATTCACCATGTTGAAATTTCATAACATCACAAAATATTTTGTTACAAACTTTTGCTTTGATACTATGGTTCATGCCTTGTAGCAGCATATTTTACACCTGCAAAATTACCTTCGTCTAAATTGTCTTGAATGTTTTGAAGTATCTTTTTGGCATTGGCCTTGGCCTTTGGAGTCAGAAAATCTTAGATTAATGTGTTTCTGTTGTGAAGGTTTAGTTTGAGAAAATGTTTAATTAGTCATGCACCAGTTTACTTTATTAAAATGATTCTTTCTTTCGTGATCAAAAACATTTAAAAGAAATTTAGTTTTCACTTGTTGTGGGATGTTTGTCATTAATCTTAAACGTTGCAGTTATAGAACTCGAAGCCTAGATACTGTTCTCGATCATACTATTAGACAATTTCACCATAAGCCGAAACCGAGACCGAAACGAAGTTAACTTGAATAATATTCAACATTGAAAAGAATTTCTGTGATGTAAATTATACTTGCATAAAGGCCCAACACACTATAACGTTCTAGCCAACGTGTGCCGACGTTCGCTAATTTTTATAAGAACATTAACACACGCCGAAGAAATTGAAGTAATTCTCTTGGTGGACACATTCATAACGTCAAACTAACGATCTACAACGCTCGGAAAACTTATCCATAACTCATCTGCGACGCTCACAAAAAGTGTAACAGCGTAAGACGACGTTTCAAAAGCGTTTTACTAGCGTACTTGAAGTTTACCGAACACATGCAGAACGATCTTCTAGCATTCATAGGACGTCTGTATAGGGTTTATACGACCTTTTGTAAAATCAGTTGGAAATTCCTCACCCCAATGTCAATGTAGAAATTTATAGATGCAACCGAAAAATACGACGGATTTTCAGGAGGGATATGTCCCCCAAATATCCCAAAATTTATTTTCAAAATAATATGTCAGTCTTGCATGGAAAGAAAGAAGATACTAACATTCCTTTTGAATTTTGTCTGGCTCTTTAACCATTATTTTCATAATAAAACATTGTCTAATGCATTTTTCCTTAGTTAAAAGGACGCTCGGTTTGCCTTCTGTACACGTTAAAAGCAACTTTCGAGAAACTATAACATATCGCACACATTGCGTGCATAACGTACCTCTAGCTTCGTCTCACGTGTGCATAACACATCAACAACTTGTTGGCGAACGTTTAAAAATTTTGAGCATTTCTCGACGCACCCCACGTTCATTAACGCACGACAACGTGTGTCGACGTTTTTGTAACGTCTTAGGAACGTGCCTCTAACTTATTCAACGCACACCAGCGTATACGAAAATATTCTCACAAGTCGGCACACGTTGGCATTGTGCGTTATAGTGACAACACCATTAGTCTTTGAACTATATAGATTATCCTTTTACAAAGGTTTTATTCTTTTCGAGGAGTAAGAATATACGTCTAAGCGATAGACCAGCGCATAATTCAACATTTGTGAAATGTAACATAAGTTTTGATGTTTTGATATTCAAATTTTCTTCGTGTGTATGGAGTTGCAATGGGTGGCAGGATATATATCTGGATAAAGATCCTATAACATACGGATTAACTGATCCTACAGGTCCATTAGAACAATAGTTTTTTCTAAGTGATTGTTTCACACTAGTAGGTTTAAGGCAAGCCAAAATTGACAAAAATACGTGATTCATTAATATAAACAATTGATATTTGAAACAATTAATAGATAAATATTGATAATTCAATTGTAAATATTCATAATTCATTAATTAATGTTTATAACTGGAAAAACAATTATCATTATTATTATACTGAATTAGAAATTTCAATTCATAAATTATTAACATCAATAAATGAATTGCTAAAGTAACTAAATATTAATATAAATAAACGAATCATAAATATATCTAGATGAATAATTAATATCAATAAATGAGTTATAAATATGAATGAATAAATAAAAAAAAATAATGAATGAATTATAAATACTTCAAAATGATTTGCATATATTAATAAATGAAGTAAAGATATTGATAGATAAAGTGAAGATATTTATTAATGAATTTTAAATATAAGATATTAGCAGAAATTATAAAATTAAAAAAAATCATCGTAAATATTGATAATTGATTTATTAATATTTATGAATGAATTACACAAATTTATAAATAAATTATCAATATCAATAAATTAATTGGAATTATAAACATTTTTATATCCCGCCACACGTAGTGGCGAGGTATTATGTGATACCCTCAGTCGTGTATCCGTCCGTCCGTTCGTGTGTCTGTCCGTCCGTCCCCCGAAGGTTTCCGACTGATAACTTGTGAACGAAATAACACAAGGTCTTCGAACTTGGTATGCAAGTTGTTTACCACAAAACTCAAGTCAAGTTCGATTTTGGGTTGAGAGGTCCAAGGCTTCTGGAGTAATGCCCCTTGAAACTAAGAAATTTTGTGAAACGTGGCGGGTATCATATAATGCACCATTACCATTTTTAATGAATTGTTAATATTTATAAATCAATCAATAATTAACTTTGAATATTATAATGCATGTGTTAATATATTTATTAGTCATGAATATGAATAAATGATTTACTTATATACCATTGTGGCCTTTAATTGAGGGTAATATTACTATTTAATCAAGAGAAGGTTACTTTTCCGACATTCACAGGACGGAGGAAAATTACTTTTTTCGAGATTAAAAATTTATGGATATCATCTGAAGTCGATTAAAGGCCATAACAGTATTCTTATACTGAACTAGAAACTGAAACGGTGTTTCATGATATAAATATGTAATCCATCTGAAAAATGTCTACTGAAAACGAATGATTGTAATATTGGATCGCGAGTTAGTATTTGCTTCCATCACAGGGACTTGCCTGAAAAAAAAACCAAACACAGTAGTCAACTAGATTTATCAAGAAAAGAAATTTGAAAAGTGTTCAGATGTGTTTTTATTTAAACAGGGGGAAGTCCTTTTTAAGGGCGAACACAGAGAAAAAACTTTTAATAAACGATCGAAGTCTGGGCTTTTTATTTGTAGAAAGAGCACACTGAACAAATGTATAGTGCTTATGTTTTTTTTTATCTGGAATTATCGGAAAGTCCCTGCCAGTGCTGCAGCCGAGCCGATTGGTAGCATATTTATTTACGTTTACGTTGACGACAAGGGAAATAACTAGTTATTTGTTCGACGTGCAATATTCCCGCAATATTCAAATTAGTTATTTTGCTACGCGCACTTTCCCGAATAGTTATTTTGCCTATGCGCTATTACCTGTAGACATATCAATATTTATTTTTACCATAGATTGTATAGTAAAGTATAAAACTATTCATAATTCATTGCAAATTTTTGGTTTTCCTTAAATAATATTTATAATTCAATTTTCCACATGATATTTATAATTCTTGCTCATTTCTGAATATTTATATTCATTTATAAATACAAGGAAATCATAAATACGTTTTTTATAATTAATTTATTAAGATTTATGATTTATTAATTAACATTTACAATTCAATTACAAATATAAATAAATTATTTTCCAAGTATCAATATTGATAAATGAGTTGTTAATATTAACAATATAGTTCTAACTATTTACAATTAAATCAAAAATATTTAAACATAAATTGTTAATTTATTAAAATTATTAAATTGACAATTCATTATAAACAATTGCAATTATTAATAAGTCAACTATTTTGTCCACTTTTGCTTGATTTATAAATAATGAAAATTCATTATCAATGTTTATAATTCATCTGTTAATATAAATAATATTCAAAATTGATTTATTTATATTAATTATTCATTTATTATGTGTTATTTATTTATGAATATCAATAAATAAATTATAAATATTTACGATGTTTTTTTTTATAGTTTCTGCTTAATTCTTTTATTTACAATTCATTTATAAATATTTGAACTTCAATTATCAATATGAATACTTCATTTATTTATATGAGATTTATATGAGAAATCAACTACAAATATTTCTGATTCATTAATTAATATTGATTTTTTTTTCAATTTATAAATAAAAATTACAATGTAATGAATTATGAATATTGACAAGTAAATTATAAATATTTGTAAATGAATTGTTTTAAATAATAAATTTTTATAGAAAAAATTACGAATTTTTGTCCAATTTGGCTTGCCATAAACCTGCAAGTGTAAAACAATCACTTTCAATTTTTTAAAGACTTTTGTTCCTCTGGACCGTAGGATCAAATAATCCGTAGGTATAGCATCGTTTTCCCGAATTCTGATAAATATCCCAACACCCAATTATTCTTACTCCTCGAAAAGAATAAAACCTTTTTAAAAGAATAATCTATATAAGTCAAAGACTTATATCACAGAAACACTTTTGAATGTTGAATATAATTTAAGTTAAATTGGTCTCGGTTTCTGTTTCGGATTATGGTGAAAATGTCTAATAGTAAGCATGTATTTTCAAGATGCAAGATTTTGAATGTAAAAATTCTTTTAATTTCTATATTGTTCTTCCAATTTCTATATATTTTGCAAAATTTGTTTTAATGTTGTTGGCAGAAAATTTGCTTTTGCAATGACATTACGTTTTGATGAAGTAATTAACGTGGTTCCTTCTAGCACAATGTTTTGGTCAATGTGCCTGGGATGGAGAAGCTTGGTGGGTAGCAGAATTGGTGTTGATCCGTTCATTTGAAAGCTAAAAGTGTAATTTGTCTAATGATTATAACAACTCTTAGCTATTACCTAATATAACGAAATACTTTTAATGGATTAAATAAGTCTGCAAGGTATACATTAACAATGTTTTATTTTTATATCTGGCTCTCAGACCTATTATATCGAAGGAAGCTGCAGAAAATACGGTGCCTTGGGTGTGTAAGATCGGTATCTTAGAACAATTAATGAATGTCTTTCAGAATAATGAACACCTTTTCCTAGAACACATCCAATGCTAAATACCGTTCTACACAAGAAATTATACGGTATATCGTTAAAGTACTTTTTAGGGTTTTGTACGGAAATGAGGCCAGAATTTTATTCCTTGTGGTTAAAATTTGTCAGATCGAAAACATTCTGATTATTTTAATCATTTAAAAACGATTTTCCTTGGTTTATATCCATACTGTGGATAGAAGCTGATATTTGTTAAAAAAATCTGTTGTTAAAAATTCCCAGTAGAATACCGAAGGAACAAAGGAGAGTAATTTTTAAAAAAATCGAAGTCCAAAGACATGGCCAAACGAGGAAACAGAAAACAATGACGTCAGACATGCAATAAAAACAATGATTTATCAAAAATTACATCTGGTCAATCTAGGTCTTAAAAACCTGAAATATCATATCGTCATTTACATTCATATACACAGTTTTGTTTACATGTAATAGTTAAGATGCGACTCCTTGTCGAAAGGGGAACATCGCGTGACGATCCAAAAACACCACTGTGCCACTTTTACCGTACATTATCAAAACCATTAAAATTATTCATAAAAATGTATCATGTAAGGAATAATACATGTAAAATATATTTTTATTATCTTATTTTATAATTTTTGCGTTGTGGTTGGTTCATTTGACGTCAAATGAAGTTTTGTAAATATGGTGTAAACCTGGTATATCCATAAATAGTAAATGACGTTCTGTATTAGGAAACATCAGATTAAAGACATATCCTACTATTCTGATGTGAATATAGAATCCCGTTGAAATTTTACATGATACATCTATGTTGTATTACCTTTAAATTGAACTTTTAAAAATGGCATGTTACCGACCTAGTTTAAGAGTTATGACGTCATCTCCCCCCACGAGTTTTTCTGGTTCCAGATCCATTTTATTTGATCTGAATTTTTCTGGAAGATATTATTCCCGCAAAAAAATCGTTGCTTTTGGAAAGGTATGTTCTGTAGTAATAAGATAAATAAAATTTGGGTATTAAAAAACACATGGTATAGCCTAAAATAGACGTTTTATATTTTCGCGCTATTTTTACGGTATCTTCAAATTCACAAAATCGTTGATCGCAAAAATTTGAAATATGATAATCTAATGAATTTCTCATATTTTATAAAGTGATGCATTCTCCCTAAGATGAGACAATAAAAAGATATGGTCACCGTATTAGCTAAAAAGATAATCGTCGAAATTATGTCTACCCTGTAAAAATTGTGTTTAGGCTCTGAACACCATGTGAAACATGGTTAGCCTAAACATGTTTAGGAAAATGTTTAAATTCTATACACATGATTTCTAAACATGTTAATTTCCTAATCACGTTTTTTTAGAGTTTATTTTGCAGATATCAGAATGGAATACGGAAAATGCGAAATACTTAGTTAAGGTAAGTGGCATCTAGAAAATTAATATTTTTTGTTTTTTTTAATGATTTTTTACATATATACGCTGATCAAATTATATTTTTTTTTAAAAAGGGGGAGACCAATATACACTTTGGATCATTCTCGGTTTAATGCTCTGTAGATCTACCGATGTTCTATATCATATGTGACGTGAATGTATCTGTAATCAGTTAATTTGAATTGTATTTTCATGTAAATTTTAGTCATGAATTTAAATTTTAGATGTATATGCAATAAAATTTAAAACCATTATAAGGTTTCATGGTGACCACTGTTCTTACACTTTTGTTTTCAATTACTCTTTTTTGCTTTCAGGTATAGGTCTTAGACTGTCTGTTTCCAAGTAGAAGCTGTAGAAGAGTCAACTTTGTGCGAGATCCAATCTTATCAAACACTACGATGGAGCAAAGATTGGTAATATTCTAGAATCTGTTTGAAACAATAGCCCGTGCAGTTTTGCTTCACCAACATGTTCGTCATCCGAGTCGTTATCACTTTACGAAAGTTATAAAGGATTCTGAACATTCCCAATTTATATGCAGCTTCTTATAAAAAATTCCGAAATGACAGTAGGACTGGCATCAAAGATTGTATTTTACGTAAGACAGGACGTTTCTTTGATATTCTGTGAGCTAGCATGTTGGCCTTTCGTAAGCTATACTGTTGGACATTACTTGAACAATATTAATGAACATTCCGTGACCTATATTGTTTGATATAAATATAAGTAATATTGGTAATAAATATATACGATTTACATTCTTTTTTCTGTTATATTTCATTATGCTTCCAAACTATAATTATCTACTAATCATAAAAAACAGGGACCACGCAAATGATTACAAAAATCTAGTGCTGTATTGAATATTGTTCGAGGATATGAGATGTTATGAAGAAATAAGGTTTATATTGTTGTTTTCATCTTGAAGTAATATGTTCCATTTAATCAAATTAAATTCTTGGCTTTTAAGATGAGATGCTGAGGCTTGTTTTCTTTTTTCATTTTTTTTTTTCATTTTTTGCAGGCAGTTTTCAGGCAGTTTAAACTTTTCTGTATAGAGAAGTCTTATGAGCTTTAATCAGCACCAATGTCTAAATATTAAAGACTAACATATAAAATCCAGGATGCACCAACAAACTCTCCAAAAGTTATAAGATTAATGATAAATGACATGAACAGTGTCTAAACATGTTTAAAAGCTAAACACATAAAACCTAAACATGATTAGACTGTAAACATTTTCCTAAACACGTATAGATACTAAACATGTTTAGGTTCAGAACATGTTTAAAATCTGTTGCAAGAATGGTGTTTAGGAAAACGTTTAGGCCCTAAACACATTTTTTACAGTGTAGTGTTTAGATGGCGCCAAATAATTAGCGCGTTTTTTTCTATACGTTACGCACAGTGTTGGTGCTACCTAACGTTACACAAAAGCTGACGTTCCGTCAATGAACAAATATAGGTTGCAAGTCAGAAGAAGGATGTCATTTCCTACACCCATTTTTTAATCGTATTAGGGATGGTATAACAGTAAAACATATGTACATATAAGATCTAAGCACTGATTATACTCGATATCAATGAAGCGCGATTTTAAAATTTCTGAATGCACATCCTAACATTCCTATCTGGTTTCGATGCCGTGCAAATGTACTTCACGAACAACATAGGAAACAGTTGTCGTCTAAAACACCAGTCTACCTTGTTTTATTAAAACTGAAAAAACAATTACCCAAATCGTCATATTTCAAACAACTCTACAAGATAAAAGTCCCGACTTAAGGAATAATTCGGGTAGATCGCCGATATAATACAAATTTGTAGTAAATCAGCAAAACTTCCTCTCACTATGGAGTTTGGAAAAACTATTGTCATAGACGGGCGAGTGGTCCTGCATTCAATATTATCGAGTGGAATGGAATAAAAAAGATAACAGGAAACACCTACAATGGCCAAAAAACATAGCCACATGCCAGAAATTAAATAGGAACTGAACAAGAAAAAACCCACAATAAAAATACAAAAGACAAACATAAACAACGATAGGAACTCGGGACAGCCGGACCCGGTACCGGCACCAGCAAAAGCCAGAGGTAGGGTTAAACCGGTTTATGGGTACCCTTGTACTACTTGTACAACCTCGGTATTCTTAAGGATATGCTCCAAGTAAAATGTGTATTCCAGAGTAATAGCCGTATACTTTACATATAACATGTAGATACTAAAATATGATCCAAGTCTGTGTCCAATCATAACAATAATTTTATTATAAAATTACTTATGGTTTGTGTCAGTAATCCTAGTTCCGATGATTAACAAGTAAATATTCATTAGTACAAAATAACTGAAACAACGTAATTTGGATACTGGCCTTCAATGGGAGAGTCTCTGTAAAAATGATTAGTGAGCCTCCAGTGTTATCCCCAGAAATATCATGAGGCAAATCAAGTCAACAATATATGCAATATAAATAATTGCAGAAAGATAAATCTATATTTGCTTCATTAGGTATTCTTTATATAAGAAAAAACGTAAGTCGACGTGGTGGGATATCGTTCCTAAATCATAGCTCCTGATAAGTTATTTTTAACTTAAGTCTGACATGTACATTCCATAGAATGAAGATTAAAAAATGGCGTTTGTTTACATAGCTGTAGCATTGTGATGAATCCTAGCATAAATTTCCTGTGTATTTTAGCATAGATAAATAAAATTTAGCAATCCAGATTATTTAGTTGTTCTTTCTTTGCAAAATTTGACTTATTTCCGTGTCAAAATGCATCGTACCTGAGCTTTGTAGCGTTTAGATAGTCTCGTTTAAGGTTACGTTCAATATGGACGTCAGAAACGATATGACGCCATCAAGCGTTCGCTCGGTATTTATAGTGTCCGGAAAACTTCATACGCTGGTTCACGATACTTCTGGAGTCTATATCCTATTATTCATACAACAAACCCTGGCACATGATACATGAGAAAAATCAGTAAAAAATTCTGAATTTTATGATACCAAAAGTATACCGTATCTTGAAACTTAAAGCACAAATTCCAATGTCATGACGTCATGAACTTTATGCAAAAAATGTGATCTGTGGAAATCCTTCCGCCAAAAATATAGTTCGCGGGTTTTCCTATCGGCGAATGAAAAATTTGCATTATAGAGTTTAATGAGCCACAAAAATATAAAAAGAAGGCCAGACTTAACCTTCAAAAATACTTATTCATGAGTTACTTTACATAAAACGAGATATATTTCGCTACTTCCAAGTTGTCAACAACAACAGTAATGGCCGCCAAATATAAAATACGAATGTTTGTCCAAGTAGAATTTTGGTTATTTCTGACTTTTAGAAGAATCTTTAAGCATGGAAAATAGAGGTATAGATATTTGAAAACGTATAGGTTATGCCTATATAGCCAAATCCAAATGCCATAGGCTAAATTATGAGAAAATACCGGTGATGCTGGTCCCAAAATGACCTGACGTTGCCAAACCAAAATAGGCCAAAGTGATGATGAATGAAATAATCATGTTTTTGCAATATCAAAGGTAATCCCCTGACATTTTAGATATGGCACCACATGCAAACAATAAATAAGCCATAGCTTAAAGTCTATAAGAAATATCTGTCAATTTAGACAAATTTAGAGAAAAATAATTCTCACAAAAATATGTAGGCACAAATGCAAAAGAATACTATTATTGACAATTACTCAAGTTATCATGTGTTCATAGAATACTGATGTGCTGTCTACCAATATATCACCCTCCCCACCCAATTTGAAAGTAATTCTCCTGAATTATATTAGTAAATATTTCCCAGAGACTGATAAAAAAATAACAATAAATATACAACAGTGTTAATAAAAAATGTTCAAAAGTCTTTGTGTTGTTGTTTTCTACACGCTTCTAAGTTGTCGTTGGTTTCTGCACTCGGAATCTTATTTGGTAAGCCTAAGTGGAATGTCCTCCCTAATTTCGAAGAGATGCTGTTGCTTCCTTGTATCTCCAACTGCACGTTCCAAAATAGTAAGCCATCCTTCCGCTTCGTCATCCTTCATCTCTCCCTTGTAAATCTTGCACAGTATGTTATAATTTCCTGGTCTTGTTGTTACCGTGTGACTGTTGTCGTTTGCCTTATCAACTTTTGTTCCTGGCAAGGCAAGCATAGAACCTGTCCAGAATGTCTTTTTCTGATGTGATGAATGCCCTCCCGTTTCCCTCTCTAAGGTGTACGCCGCAAATCTCCATGCAGTCAGATAAAGTTGTCCAGTTCTTTTGAGGCCAGTACATCACTGTAGGTGTTCTTGAAATTATGATCTGCCAGTCTCCCCAATTAGCGTCTTGCAGGAGGAAAGAGCGGCATCCCTTCGACCTTCAGTAAGACTTCAGCTCTCCTTTGGTGTTCTGACTACCGTTCTATGTCCTGCTCCTGTTCTGACAGATGGTTAAGCTCTTCCCTCTCCTGTTCCTGGCTGCTGAAAATGCTGGGTGTCTGACTTACTTCATCTCTGTCTATTCCTGATTCTTCAACCGCTATCTGCAATACATCTAAGTTGGGTTGTTCCTTCTGGTGTTACAAGTTCTTGGTGGCTACTTTCCTCGAGCTGTGGTACAATCTGAACCTTGTCCTGCCTGTGCTCTTGCTCGACTGATATGGTGCATTGATCCCTTTCGGTGTCTCTGCTTACAACTGTTGTGTTATCCTTCTCAGTCTCCTCATCCTCAAGCGTGTCCATAATTTCTGGCTCATCTCCAAAGTCCATCATCTCAGCTGTCGTCTTTTCTAGTTCCGCAACTGTAATTTTCTCAACCTTACAAATCTCCCTGGCCACATTTCTCAAATGTCTGTCTCCTACTCCTAGTGCTGATGATATCCTTTGCAGCGTGAAACTGATGTCCTGTAGTTTCAGTGTGGTTCCAAATTTCTTTGGTGGGTCTGTGTCATCCTTGATGATAGCCATCCTCCTCAGTAAGTTCTCCATGGCCTTCTTGTCCTCTACAACTCATGGCTGGATGTCCACCTTGTACCAAAGCTGACTGCTGGTCTCCTCCATTTTCAAGTATACAACCTTTTGAGCTGACGCTAAGGATATGCTGACTATGTCTAGTGCTGTTGACATCTCTGGTTTCCCAGGACTGTACTGAGGTACCTTCCTCTTCCTGTTTGATGGCGTCTGGTGAACAGGCTTTATTCCTAAAGCCTGATTCCATCTGGTTTCCGAATCCTCTATCTCCTTCTCCTTGCCTCCTCTGTTTTCAATCCACCTAACTAGGAATGCCCTTGTCCTCATGGCGGCGACGTTGGGCTAGTCACTAGGCTTGACTGCCTTGGCATAGTCCTGTGGTCGGACAGCAAGCCAAAATCCATTGGTCTCACTAAAGAAATCCATCTCCTTAAGCTCCTCTACTAGGTCTGGGTGCTTCCTTTTGCTGTGTTTGAACAACTCACTCATCCTCTTGGACGTCTCCTTCTTGTCTAGGCACCAGGGACAGACCAGTCTGCAAACATCATGTTTGTCTATGGCATGGTTCTTCACCTCAATTGGTTTACTGAAGGTCTAAGGGCAAAGCCAACATTTCATGGTCACCTCCGAAGTCATACTGCAAAATAAGGAGCTCTGTTTTAGTAATTTTGATAATTCCTGTTTGAAATCCACTCCCCCGATCCAAAGATTTGATCCTTATAGTGTCCAAAGTGTGGAAAGCCAGCATCCTTAGAAAACGCATGCACATCATGCAAAGCAGAAAACAAAACAAAAAAAGATATCGTAACTATTTATCCTCCAAATGAGTCTCCTCAGCTTCTGTTGAGGTCCTCCCAGTTTAGATTTAGAAAATGATGGTTAGACCGTTGCTAAATCCGACGACAGCGCTGTCCTCCACTTTAAAAGTAATATAAATAGTACGATCAATTACTGCAAATCCATGTTTTCATGCTCCATGTTTTCTACTACGAGTGATTTCCTAAAAAATGCTGCCCAAGTCGGTATGTTTCTACCTCGATACAGAGCCAAGCGATCCACATGGTACACCGAAGATGGTTGTCTGGATGTCCTTTTTACACGGTATGTAACATCGTCAATTTTCTTTTCTACAATATAAGGTCCTTTCCATTTTGCAGTAAGTTTTAGACATTTTCCAATTTTCCTACTTGGGTCATAGATCCAGATTGCCTGTCCCTTAGTAAAGCTATTTTTCCTCGCTTTTAAATCGTACCTTCTTTTCTGATAAACAGCTGCTTGATTAAGTGACTTCCTAGCAATTTTGTAATTTTGTTCCAATTTATTTTTCAGGTGACAGATGTAATTCTCCGAATGTATCCTGATCTATTTTTGGAATTAATGCCTGAAGAGGAGGAGTTATTTCTCGTCCAAATACCATACTGTTTGGAGTTCTAGAAGTGGACGCTTGAACTGATGACCTACAGGCCATCATTACTTGCTGAAGATATTTATCCCATAAATCCTGATTGCTTTCACAATACATCGTGAGCATTATAGCCAGTGTGTTATTGAATTTTTCTACTCCTCCATTTGATTGTGGCCTGAGGCTGGTGGTCCTGGTTTGATCGATGCCTAGAAGTGAGCACATGCCCCTGAAAATGTCTGATTGGAAGCTCCGTCCTTGATCGGAGTGTACCTGTAATGGTGTTCCAAATTTGAAATAAAATTGTCTACAAAGTAAGTGAGAACCGAACCGTCAATCCAAAACGAATAATCCAAGGACAATGACAACGCCGGAAACAAAAAAGAAACAGAGACACAAAAGCTGTGCAAATTGTGCTACTTTCTTGGTTTGGAATAGCAACTGCTTCCATCCATTTAGTAAAGAGGTCCATAATTACTAGTATATATTCATTTATTTGTTATAGGTAAAGGCCCAAGTATATCTATTGCTACTCGTTCCATTGGTTCTCCACTTATATATGATCCTAATGGGGCTCGATTAGGATGTCTTTTTGGCTTGCGGGCAAAGCATTTGTCGCAGGCACGGCCGTATTCCCTCATATTTGGCCAATAAAATGTTGTTTTTAATTATTCCAGTGTTTTGTCAACTCCTAAATGTCCTGCTGAAGGTATGTCATGAAAATGTTTCATGACTTCCAACCTCTTACTTTCTGGTAGTATAAGCTGTTTTAGAATAGTTCCATTGTCTGCTTCAAATTTCCTGTACAGTTTTCCTGAGGTTATCTCTAGTCTGTCCCATTGCGCCCATAAAGTTTTCAGAGAAGATGACCCCATTGAAACAGTTTCCCATGCGGGCCTGCTGTTTCCTTTCTCCATGGCTATTAGTAATGGTCCAATGTTAATGTCCTTCATTTGTTCCAGTCTAATATCTTCCTGCTTCTATCCCTCCAAAATCGAGTCATTTATAATTTCTAAAGCTTGCTTGTCATGTTTACTTCTAGTGGTAACTCGTATTTCCCCATTTACCCTTTCTGATGAAGGTGGGAGTTCAGCAAGGTTGCCTATTACCTCCTTATCCATATTCTGAGTTACTGTTTCATTTCCTTTGTAACTATTGTTATTTTCTTCATGTATTTGCTGCTCTTGTGGTCTCCAGCAAGCTTTGCATGGGTTCCTGCTTAATGCATCTTTATTTCCATGAGGTCATAGGATCCCAATTGTTCAATCCACCTTGCTACTTGTCCAGTGGGGTTTTTGAGACCGGTCATCAAGCTTACTTCAGCATTATCTGTCCGAAGTATTACTTTTCTTCCATAAACATAGGGATGAAAGTTTTTCAAAGCTGTAACTACAGCTAGCAGTTCTTTCCTTGTCGTGCAGTAAGACAATTCAAGTTTATGTAATGCCGTGCTCATGTAGGCAATCACATGCTCCTTTCCTTCGACTTCCTGAGAAGGAACAGCTCCAACAGCAAAGTTGCTGGCATCGGTATCCAGTATGAATTGTCTTTCTGGTATTGGATATATTGATATTGGTGGTGAGGTCACGGCTCTTTTAAGTGTCTCGAAGGATTGTTGACAGGTGTCCGTCCAGGTAAATCTGGTCTCTTTCTTGCAGGCAAGATGCATGGGCCTAGCAATATCTGCAAATTCTTGAACAAATTTTCTGTAATATGAACAGAGTCCCAAGAAGCTTTTTACATCCTTTACATTCTTAGAGGTGGGCCAGTAATGTACTGCTTTGATTTTATCTTGGTCGGTATGAATTCCTTCCTCGGAGACTTATGTCCTAAAAATTTGATGGATTTTTGAAAAAAAAAGTGCATTTGGACGGTTTTAGTTTTAGGTTAGCCTAATCTAGTTAATCTAGTAAATACATGTTGTAATCTAATAATGCTCTCCTGTACGGTAGGACCTGGTATGATGATGTCATTTATGTATAATAAACATTCTGACCATTGCAATCATCTTAAGACATCCTCCATTAATCTTTCGAAAGTGGAAGGGCTGGTCGCTAATCCAAAAGGGGTGACCTTAAATTGGTAAAGTCCTTGATAAGTTGTAAAAGCTGTGACCTCCCGGTCATCTGGATGAAGTCCTACTTGAAAAAATCTCTGATTTAGGTACAGACAGGCAAACTATTTCCCCCTGCTAATGAGTCTAAGCACTCGGCCGTTCTAGGTAAGGCATATGCATCCTTGACTAATTTCTCATTGACTTCACGGTAATCTATGCAAAAGCGTGTGCTGCCGTCCTTCTTTTTCACTAGTACTATGGGGCTTGCCCATGGACTTTTTGAGGGTTCTTTGACGTCCCTGTCCAACATTTTCTGAGTTTCTGCTCTTTCAATATCCTTTTTGCCAAAGGGTAACCTCCTAGAGGCCTGTCTGATTGGTACTGCATTTCCAGTATTAATTCTATGTAAAAACCCTGTCTGTCCTTCCAAGGTCGTCAGAAGATTACGAGAAAACATCCTAGTATTCAGTTAAAAGGTTTGCCAACTTTCCCTTATCATCCTCATTTAAATGGACAGAACTCCTTTCCAAAAGGTCTTCTAAGTGTTCTGGAACTTTTCCTGTGTCTATCTCCCTTTGTTCCAAACTAATGTTAAAGCATCCTCCAGTTGTTGGTAGTTCTAGTTCATAATAAGATTCGCAATTCCCAATATATTCCTGTGCATGTATAGTTACTGATTCATTCTTAAAGTTGACCATTTGAACATGTATGTTTTCCTTGTGTGGGTCCAGGACTCCCCTTGTTAGAAAGGCTCCATGATCCTTTATTTCCTGATTGTTGTCAGTATCCACTGGTCCTAAGCTGGCTAGGTATTGTGAGATTTCCACGTTGACCTCTGTGTATTACTTTGATTGGGCTGGGATTGTCACTGTACGTCGGGATGTTACCCTGCATTTCATTTTGGCTTCCCCGCCAATCCAACACTGTATTTTGTTATTCCTAGATAACAGGAGTTGTTTCCTATAGTTTATTTTGTCAATGTGTTCCAAAAGAAAGTCCTGTCCTAGTATTGCATCTTGTTGGATGTCTCCAACTAAAGTCTATAGTAAATTCCAAATCCCCTATGCATAATGTTACTTTCAGCTCCCCATACAATTCTATTGGATTCCCTTGCCCATTTGCCGTAAATAGTTTAAACCTCAATTCCTTGAGATTGGTATGTCCAGATTCTATTAACTGAAGATATTTTCTTTTACTCAAAATAGAGCATGTTGAGTCATTATCTATTAAAATAAGTATTTGAATTAACAATGAAGGGATATGGAGTTAATGCAAATGAGACAAAATCTCTACAAATACATGGTAAAACACAGCAATGGAACAACGCTTTTATTGTTGTTCTTCATCTTGAAGTCAATGAGGCCTTCAACAATGAGCATTACTCATACCTCATAGCAAGTTCAAGACGGCCCCTAGCACCGGTTTGAGGGGTATTCATTACTAATTCCTGAGCAACGCCACATCCATGTCTTTTTCTCCTTTGATCCTTGAATGTCCTTTATTAAACCTTGAGTATAAAATCCATTGTCCCATTTACCTCTCGTTTTCCCTACTTGCCCTAATCTAAAATTATCAGACCGTAAATTACCCATTGCCCCCCAGTCTATTGAGTCAATGAGCTGCTGAAGTTTTCCTGGTTCTTTCCGTTTGTGTTTCTTTTTGTGAATTTTCCATGAGTTCCATTACTGGAAGATGGGTTATTCATTTCCTCCATGCATTTTATGTCAATAGGACATTTACTGAAGTAGTGATTTTGGCTTTGGCAAATGTAGCAGCGTCCTTTATTTCTTCCTGTGAAGTTCCTTTCCTGTCTATACTGATCATCCTGATTGCCTGATCTCTGGTCATTGCTGTTATCGCGGGATTTTAACTTCCTATCACATTCCAACTTTTCCATGCGGCTGCTAAGACTTTGTATGGTTTCAAAGTCCTCCTCAGTCCTTTCAGCAGCTACCATCCTTGTAGACTTTTTCTTATCTGAGGAATCAATCATAATGGCTTCATACCTTTCTATTATTTCAACTGCTTCTGAAATAGTGCTACAGTCCCTACATTGATATTTGACGTCCGGTGATACTGATTTGTATAGCTGGTTCAGTGCTAGCACCTCCTGTGCTCTAGGGTCGAACTCCCTATAGGCCCTTTGCGCCATTTGCTTAAGCAATTGATTCACCTGGTGACCTTTTCCTTGTTTCCAGACGAGATAGCCATCTGCTGTCCTGTTTAGAGCTTCTAAATCTAGCTCCTAGTCTTTGTACTAAAATTCCATAGTTGCGTCTTTCAATTTGCGGCAAACTGATATAAAACGTGCGTGCTGGTCCCCTAAGTGCAGAGGCTAGAGTTAATGCCATGTCAATATCCATCCATTTACCTAGTTCTGCACATACTTCAAATTGAGTGATATATTCCTCCCAATCATCGCTACCGTCGTAAGGCTCAGGTTTCACGGTGATAGCATTTGGTCCCCTCATATCCCTATTATAGTTAAATACATCCCTGTAGTTTCTTCCCTTATGAAAGTCATCTCCTCCCTGAGATTGATTCCTATCCCTAGATACCGGCTCATCTAAATTTTCGTTAGCATCCTCGTATTCCGTATTGGCGTTCCTTTCCCTCCTGAGGGAGACCTCTCTGTCTGGTGATTCTGTAATAGTGCAGTATCTTTGAAGACCTGTGTAAGCGTAAATACTTGTAAAATTTCTGAAGACTTCATTTATTTTTTCCACCACGTCAAGCTCCTGGTATTATTTTTTTTATTCATTTTTGGAAATTACATGTACATATATAGCGTTAAGTCCTCATCATAGATGTCATTTCTTAATTTGACATCCCACCTCCTGACAACAGTTTGTCATAGACGGGCGAGTGGTCCTGCATTCAATATTATCGAATGCACTACTTGTACTACCTCGGTATTCTTAAGGATATGCTCCAAGTAAAATGTGTATTCCAGAGTAATAGTCGTATACTTTACATATAACATGTAGATACTAAAATATGGTCCAAGTCTGTGTCCAATTATAACAATAATTTTATTATAAAATTACATATGATTTGTGTCAGTAATCCTAGTTCCGATGATAAACAAGTAAATATTCATTAGCTTAAAATAACTGAAACAACGTAATTTGGATACTGGCCTTCCGTGGGAGGGTCTCTATAAAAATGATTAGTGAGCCTCCAGTGGTATCCCCAGAAATATCATGAGGCAAACCAAGTCACCAATATATGCAATATAAATAAATGCAGAAAGATAAATCTATATTTGCTTCATAAGGTATTCTTTATATAAGTTAAAACGTAAGTCGATGTCGTGGGATATCGTTCCTAAATCATAGCTCCTGGTAAGTTATTTTTAACTTAAGTCTGACATGTACATTCCATAGAATGAAGATTAAAAAATGGCGTTTGTTTACATAGCTGTAGCATTGCGATGAATCCTAGCATAAATTTCCTGTGTATTTTAGCATAGATAAATAAAATTTAGCAATCCAGATTATTTAGTTGTTCTTTCTTTGCCAAAATGAGCCTTAAAAAAATAATATTTCCGTGTCAAAATGCATGTAGCGTTTAGATAGTCTCGTTTAAGGTTACGTTCAATATGGACGTCAGAAACGATATGACGCCATCAAGCGTTCGCTCGGTATTTATAGTGTCCGGAAAACTTCATACGCTGGCTCACGATACTTCTGGGGTCTATTTCCTGTTATTCATACAACAAACCCTGGCTCATGATACATGAGCAAAATCAGTAAAAAATTCTGAATTTTATGATACCAAAAGTGTACCGTATCTTGAAACTAAAAGTACAAATTCCAATGTCATGACGTCATGAACTTTATAAAAAATATAAAAAGAAGGCTAGACTTAACCTTCAAAAATACTTATTATATAGATAGCGGTGATTTATAGAGTTGTCTTAGTTAAATAAATGTCATATTGTCACCAGTGAAAATAAAGGATTTCTAGTCACTGGGTGACGTCTAAATGAAGCGACGTCACAATGTCTCTTCAATGTCGTCGTCAAGTAAACAACTGGCGTATTGACATGAAAAAAATAATCCGCATCTAAAATCTCGGTTTTTGAGTAGAAAATCTATATAATTAAAAGCATAACTAATCGGCCGTCATGAATATCAATAAAAATGTCACTCGTGTCGATCAACGCAGTGGATTTAACTCGTTGCAGAACAAGTTCTGCAACTCGTTAAATCCTTTGAGTTGATCGGCACTCGTGACATTTTTATTGATATTCACGACGGTCAATTAGTTATACTATAATTATTCATGAGTTATTTTACATAAAACAAGATATATTTCGCTACTTCCAAGTTGTCAACAACAACAGTAATGGCCGCCAAATATAAAATACGAATGTTTGTCCAAGTGGAATTTTGGTTATTTCTGACTTTTAGAAGAATCTTTAAGCATGGTAAATAGAGGTTGAGATATCTGAAAACGTATAGGTTATGCCTATATAGCCAAATCCAAATGCCATAGGCTAAATTATGAGAAAATACCGGTGATGCTGGTCCCAAAATGACCTGACGTTGCCAAACCAAAATAGGCCAAAGTGATGATGAATGAAATAATCATGTTTTTGCAATATCAAAGGTAATCCTCTGACATTTAAAATATGGCACCACATGCAAACAATAAATAAGCCATAGCTTAAAGTCTATAAAAAAATATCTGTCAATTTAGACAAATTTAGAGAAAAATAATTCTCACAAAAATATGTAGGCACAAATGCAAAAGAATACTATCTTTGACAATTGCTCAAGTTATCATGTGCTCATAGAATACTGATGTGCTGTCTACCAATAGATCACTATATTATATATATTATGTTCCGCCGTTTTGCTTTGTATTTGTATTTTTTAGGGGGCGGTCAAACTTCTCTGTAACGCAATACGAAATTTGAACAAAAAATCAAAGATCACATTTGTAGATTGACCCCGCGTGCAAAAAAAAACTGTCGTATGTTGAAGCAAAAAATATATATATAATAAAAAAGACAAAAATAAAAATAAATAAATTGGTAATTAGATATGAATAAGAAAAAAAAATAATAAAAACATAATCAAAGATACGAACGTTGTGTGTCCTTTTATGGATACAATGATCTTCCGTGTTCCTACTTCTTAACGTCCCCATTTTATTGATGTGACAATTTGACTACCGTTGCATCATTTATTGTATTTCCCTAATTGAGCCATTTATGAAGAATCCGAATACACTCCGAAAAAGTAAAATCCGTTTACTTTCGGTTCATAGAGAAACAGTTTTAGGTTTTGCAGCTAAAAATTTCCAAATATGTTGAAAAGTGTATGGGACATTAGCAAACTTTATTTGTGACAAAAAGGCTACCATACGAACATCGTTTGTTTTAATGTAGAATATTCCGACTTTTCCCGATTTATCATTCCTTTTGAATATTGATGTAATGTACATTAAAAACATATGCAAAGTAGCTAACCTCCTTCCTTCATCTTTCCGGAAAACCGTATATAAAAAAATAGATGATACGTAGATTTGTATGTGCAGGTCCTTGTTCAAGTAGCGTTCCAAACGTTATGATGCGTAAAGGTAAACGGAAATTTCGAATTTATAAACTAGCAATGAGAGCAGAAATTAACACTTTTTCCGGATTTCTGTTTTGCATTACATATACGGAGTCGTATTTACAGCCAGTGGCCGTGCATTTCATTTGCGCACTTTTGCATATAATTTGCGCACATTTTTTATTTCATTTGCGCACATTTTTCATTTCATTTGTGCACTTTTTTAATTCGATTTGCGCATATTTCTTACTTATGTTTTTTACTTAAACTGCCCCTTTTCAATTAGACGGACATTAGCCCATTTGCCCTACTGCTTACCACGGGGATTAAGGGTTTTGAGTAGGATATATATAGTTCGGTGTTTTATTCGTAAGACAAAGGTTTATCAGACAATAAGAGCCACCCTGTAAAAGTTATTGTATTACACTTAAATTACATTTTCCTATGTGCTCATCAAAATCAAGGTGTTTACCCTGTGCGCGTCGAGGTATTGTCTTAATTTCTATTCCTCGGTTTTGATAGAAGTGGTCGTCGTCTTAAGTTGTAAAATTTGGATTTTGTGCCATTTACTCTATAGCAAAACAGTCATCAACCTTACCGATCTCCAGAAAAGCTCAATCAAATCCTTTTACTTATATCTTAGCTTTGAATATTTATTAACGGGTCACTGCAGATCTATGAAATTTTAAGAATATTTAAATTTTTTATCTTAACTTTTGGGGTATACATGTATATTAATCAGGTGCAAACAAAATAAAAATGCGCAAATGAAACAAAATTTGTCTGAAAATGAAATGTTTAAAAGTGCCCAAATAAATCACACCTAGTCTCTAAAAAGTCGCAAATGGAATGTGGCCGTCAGTGGAAGCAATAATTCGTCGCGTTCGATTTGTCACTACATATTTTAATTATTTCCAAAGCTTTTAAAGTTTTTTTTTTTGGATAAAATCCAACAGACTCAGAAATTTCGAATTTATTTGGGTATTTTTGCAATGAATATTTTATATTCCTCACGAGCGGAGCATAAAAAAAAATTTTTGAGTATCATTTTTCTATATAATTCAACTGAATGTTATAGGCTAAAACTTTTTTTCTTTTCTATTTGTAAGTAAAATGAAATGAGCAGATTCAATTCATAGAACTGAAATATGCATGCAGATAAAATCGAAAGATTCCACTGACTGTGCGTATTTCCCTCTTGGAAGACAAGTCCCAGACTCGAAAGTTATTATTCTGACTTCTTTTCTTTTTTTCATTTATAGTTTTCATTCCATCAATAAACACCAATAAATACAAACAATTACAAACATGCCTTCATATGAATTATGCGCTTTAAACGGAAAACCCTCATATTTCAATTTATACTCGTATGTACTTGTTGCATCTTTTAAGACTTTAAATTTGAAACAATTTCCAACATCAATTTTCTTGAGAACTCGAGAATACCTTACTGACTAAACATGTTTAGTTTTGTTCCATTCTGTCCAGTAGTACCAGAGGAGATGACGTTTGAAAAAGGTAAAAACGACGGACGCAAAGTGATAGCAATAGGTTAGATGGCCTTCGGCAAGCTGAGCTACAAAAGCCAGATTTTCCCATATTGCTAGGGTATGACAACATCTTGTGTACAGAAGTAGTATAACCCTTTATGTTCTAAAAGTATCTGTCATATTGAACGATATCGATGTTAAAATTAAACTTTACTAAAAATAATTTAATCAAAACTACTGTTTATGCATTTCTCTAAATATCTGTAAATGATGATAAGTCGTTAATGGTTTGAACGAGACTACTTTTCTTTAAGAAAGCTGACAACCTGTGCAGCCACACGCTTGCAAGAGGTAACTCGAGGTTTCCCATCTCTTCTTTTCTCTGACAATACCCTTTATACACCATTCTCTGGATCGCGACGAAAGGCTTCGAGAAGCTGTGACATGTCGAGCCCACTCTGGGCAATTTTTTTCGACATAAATTTTGTGAGGGACTTGCTCTTAACTAATTCAAGCATTGTATCTGCTCTTTTGTCTATTTTTTTCTCTTGAAACCATCTGTTTGATTAACGATTCTGTCGTGAATGAGCTGTTCTTAAATTCCAAATTTGTAGGCTTGATGTGATGAACAAGAGATTGTAACAATTCAACGTCACACATATAATTATGCGCTTCATATTGAGTACTATAACAAGTCAGGTCTGGTAACCGATGTCGAAATAGTGACAGAGTATCCACGAAACCATCAACTTTATCTTTGAATGCAGCGCATAGATGAATTGATCAGTCTAGGAGCATCAAATAATAGGGAATTGTGACCCGCTAAAACAACTTTTCCGGGAAATTCCTTAAGCCACAAAAAAAACAATCTGAAACGCTGCCTGAGGATACTTTGCATCTGTTCTCTGACCATTGTGAACTAGATAAGTGTTAACAACTGACAAAACGGTAAACTCTGATGCCTTTTTGAAGGAAAACGTACTCATTGAAAATCTTGTTAACTCGTCTTGCAGACATTTGGACAATGTCACAGTCTAGATGTAAAGATGTTGTTTCTAAGTCAAAATAGACGATAGACTTATTATCATTTATTTCTACATTTTCAAGTGTAAGTGGAACTGCTAGATCTGATATGAAATCTATTTCGATGTTAGCTGGCATCTCCATGTCGATCGATTTTTTGTAGGTATCGCCTTCCCTCAACTCAACTGTACTATACTGAAGATTCAAACGTTTCTTACCACAATCCTCAAAATCCTTTGAAACATATCCATACGACAGTTTTTTTTCACACAGTACAGTCAACTTTTTAAAGCAAACTGTCTGATGCACAAAGATGCTTATTTTTGGGAACTTTGTTCGCAACCATATTGTTGAAAGACTCTACATCTTTTGTTGAACCACAAGGAACAATTTTAATCAAATTTATGTCTGAAGTATAATCCGATATTAACCGTCCAAGTTTTTCCCTTAGATTAGAATTAGTAAATCCAACAGTAGGTTTGTATCCATCTGGTTTTCTTTTATAAGAGCACCATTTATCGTTGTAAAGTGTATGGTTGTTATAAACGTGAGATACAATAGCTTCAAGGTCCCTTTTCATGTTTTCCTTGTCGTCCTTATTAGCTAAGATAGCGTAAGAAAATCACTTGTTCAGATGTGAAATAGAATTAGTTTTAAAACTTGATTTAAGGGGGTAGATCTGGGGAAGCCTAAAATTTTCCACTCGTATAATATTTTATATATTTTCAGTATTAAAAGAACACATGTTCAGCAATTTTCAACAATTTTTACCGTTCCGTTTTTTGTCTAATGGTCATCAAAGATACTCTGTTTCCTAATATTATTTGGTCCGTTCAGGACTTGATTGTGGTATATAAAATTTGAACTAATTAAATTTGTATTTGACTTAGAATTATTTCATTTGCAAAATTCTGTAGTTTAGACATGTATAAAAGTACGCATGAATAATGATAGTAAATTTGATTAGTTTGAACTGAAATACATGGGTGTTCTGAACAGTATAGGCTGAAATTTTTACTCTATTTTTGATCGCTTTTTAACACTTCTTGTAACAAAATCTGTCGTTTAATTTTCACCAAAAACGGAGAATAGAAAGATAACTAGTATATGTAAGATATATTAAAATTTTACAAAATTCTACCGTCCCATTTTTTTCTAAATTTAGAAATCATTAAAACTGCTGAAACTGTTCCATAAATTACCTCCCTTGGAAGAAATCCGACTTTCGCATATTTTCATTATCTTTGGACAGCACTGCAAAAATGTAAAGTAAAATGCACTCATTATAAACAACTGGATGTTTGGTATTTGTTTTCATTACTAAGTGAATATTTATTTGCTTTGTGGAAAAAAATTTACAATATTAAAATTTTGATCATACTTATTGAAATGATTCTATTTGTTTGTGTAAGTAATAAAAAAAGTGAAAAACGGAGTAGAGAATCTCCTCCTACCCCATGTCTACCCCCTTAAGATTCCATAATTTGTTATTAAATTGAGATTTGACGTGAATTATGTCACTCCATTTACTGACAGGGTAGTTGAGCTTTTGATTGATGCGTGCAATCGTTGTTGCATCATCGTCAATTATAATTGTAGAAACCTGACAATCTTTCTTTTCCAAACTGCATACTAAAGAAGCTCCAGCGTCAGGTTCCATGCCCTTTGAAGTGTCATACCAATTTTTTGCGCAATTATGTTTGGACTTTCTACTTTTTTACTCTCCCAGTATGTGCACACTCTGAAATCGCTGGATCGTACTCCTCTTCCTAAAATCTTTCCAGTTTTGTTTCCAATCAAAACACCAACACCCGATTTAGAGTCATACTTTCTTCCAGAGCCCCTCTTCAGCCAACCCATATCATATTTACTTATATCATTGTCCATTTCTCTGAAATAAATTGAAGCAAAAACATGTACACACTACCCATAAATTTGTTTTTCTTGTTATATAAAATAACTTTTCTTGTTATATAAAATTACTTATTTGAAATATCATATTACTAATTTGCAATACCAAATTGCTAATTTGTAATATCAAATTACTAATTAGTAATATCAAATTACTAATTTGTAATATCAAATTAATTAATTTGTAATTTCAAATTACTAATTTGTTGTATCAAATTAGTTTTTTGTTATATGAAATTGCAAATTTGTTATAACAAGTTAGAAATTTGATGTTAGATATATATACAATTATGATACTTCTCCAAAATCAATTTGGGGTTTAACAGAGCAATAAAGTAATATTGAATGAGGGTTTACCCGAGTCCAATATTACCTCTTAAACCCCATATTGATTGAGTATAGAAATGATATAATTCTTTATAATATTTGATTGACGACAACCAATAGGGGAGTGGTTATATCTGTTGTGGGTGTAAAAGGGGCGTGATCAGGGAACGTCAATCAAAGTTAGAGTGCAGTGTTTTACACCTTTTTAATAACAAGTTTATGGTTTCCCGAGACGTAACTATTTCCCGACGCGAAGCGAAGGTGATGTCAAGGGTAACCATAGACTTGCTAAATTCGAATAGCCAGTAAATAAGTGTTTTACTGTACTGAAATCGAACATCAAAGGTATCAACGTGACGTCATTGTTAAATAGTTCATCGTCCAATTTTATGACCAGTAAATAGTCATTAAAACTATTGACCGATAAATAGTCTGTAACAAGTGTGAAAAAATAGTAAATTTATTTAATAAACAGTTTATATAGCAATACATACTGAGGTATTATACAATTATAGTCTGTGTATGAGGTCGATACGATGTTATATCGACCTTGGAAAAGCATATTCACCGAGGATGAAATCCGAGGTCGATATGCTTTTGCAGGTCGATATAACATAGTATCGACCTCATACACAGACTACAATTATTATATTAGTAATTTACATGAACACTGAAAAGGACATGTTTATCCTTTGTCTAAATTATCAATATCAAGATATGTTTTAAATATTTCAAAAATTAATATATTTAAAAGTTAATAAGCACTATCATATAATTACTGTGTGTATGTACATGTAATTGATCCTTGAAAAATGTATAAAATAAATTAAACAAGATTATAAACATTCATACAGACATGCGATATGCATTTCTATTTTTAGTAACGTGCGATATAACTTTTTGATATACTGTTTTCTAGTCAATCTCTAAATATACAATGGCTCATGTGATCAGTTCTCAACTAATCAAATTTTTCAAACAATACCAAATTAATAATATAATATAATAACAATTATCATGATCATGATCAACTGTGCAAAATCACATATTATGGAGTAGGTACATTTCTGAGGGGGTGGACGGAGGGTACCCCTCTCCTTTCTCCAGCCCCTTCTCTCGCCCCTGTCTTCTTTCTCCCGCCCCTCTCTTCTTTCTCCCACCTCTTTTCGCCTTTCTCCCGGTCTTCCTTAACCCTGTCCGTCCCCTAATTTCTATACTTTATTAGTAAAAACAAAAGTACAAATATAGTAAAACAAAAAAAGGAAATTGATAAAACAAAATAATGCAAAGAATAAGAGACTCAAGAGCAGATTGTTCATTGAATAATGGATCTTAAAAAATTAAAAGTCACATTGTCTCCTTATTTAGGTGTCGGACAAAAATCTAGTATCCTTCCTTAGTGTAAAGTTTCATCGAAATTCTTGAAGCCCAAAAGGAGGAGTTACAAGATGAACGCAGACAGACAGACAAACAGATATACCTATGTATCCAAAAATTTTATTGGCTATAAATGCCAAAGTCCCATGAGAACATAAAGAAAAATGCAAAAGATACATTTACGTATCTTCAGGCTCATTCATACTTCTCAAGCAAAACAAGAGCTGTCGCCGAATGGCAGCCAAAGATAC
>MJUU01067088.1:0-17376 GCA_002080025.1 Modiolus philippinarum | reverse complement strand
TTTTGATGTTGCATCTTCAAAACTGATGTTAAAATTTTTCGTTGACCGCCATTTTCAAAATGGCTGCCAAAAAAGGCGGGAAAATTCAACATTGTCCAATTTCAATGAAATTTGGTTTCCAAATAGATATTGATATTGCGACTTCAAAACTGATGTTAAGAATTGTTCGTCGACCGCCATTTTCAAAATAGCCGCTAAAAAGGCGGGAAAATTCAATATTGTCTGATTTCAATGAAAATTTTTCTAAATAGGTATTGATGTCGCAACTTTAAAACTAATGTTAAGAATTATTTGTTGACTGCCATTTTCAAAATGGCCACCAAAACAGGCGAGAAATTTCAACATTGTCCTATTTCAATGAATTTTTTGTCCAAATAGATATTGATGTTGCGACTTCAAAACTGATGTTGAAAATTGTTGGATGGCCGCCATTTACAAAATGACGTCTTGATTTCAAAACTGGTGTCAAAAGTGGTCCTTAGCAAGAACGTTTTTTTTGTCAAAAAAGCCCAACATAGAAATGTAGTAAAACATGATCAGACTTTAAATACTGTTCAAGATATTGGTGGTGTTCGAGGTACTTGAGTTTGAGACTGAAGATCAACTGTATAACTTACAATGTTACCATGATTGTGGCATCTGAAAGCCAGGTGAGCGATACAGGCTCTTGAGAGCCTCTAGTTTTGTATTTTTTTCTTTTCTTTTTTTGTTATTCTGACCACCTGTTTATAGTGCCCATATCTCACTATTTTATATTGTCAAGTATTCGTACACTTGACTTGATGAGCGCCCTGTGTTTGTCTATATGTGATATCTGTCTACTGGCTTAGGACATTAGTGATTTTGTCGGGCAACGAATGACAGTGATTGTAAGATCACTTTGCCAGTTAAGTTTACGTTTTTTGACTATCTGGCATCCATTGGCTAAATAAGACAATGTATGTGACATCGCTTTGGAAAAATATAATTTTAACCAGCGGTTTGAAGCAAATCAATGTACATGTATTGGAATGGTGTGCTAAAGGTCCTTTAGAATCATTGCTCATTTCGTTTACCGGAGCACCTGATGATACCTCAGTTTTATAGTGGTTCACACTGCTAGTGCTTTAGTTTTGTATCGTTCTTGTTCATTTTTGTTTATTTGTTTTGTCTTTGTCATACTGTCTCAATTCGTGTTGCTGTGAATTGCCGTGATTTTGGATTTATGATTTTAGAATTTCTCCTTTCCTCGTTCTTGCTTCGGTATTCGTTTGCCGATGTATTCGTTCCGATCTGACACATTGTCTCCAGTAGTTAAACATTGCCCAATTGGAAATTCATATTTTTGCATCATGTTATGAGACACCTCTGAAGCACACTCAACTAAAGTTTACAGGGATGGAGAATCGAAAGACCTACACGAAGATTGCTTATTTCGTTCGAAGATTGCTCATTTTGTTCCAAACGGATTATAAATATGACCACCAGCAGTGCAGAACTTAGCTTAACATCGGACTCTATTGGAAAAAACATTATTTCATCATCACCTCTGAAACTGTTGAAAGAATTGTAATTTAACTGTATTGATATAATGTATGGAAGGTCTTTTACATAAACTGATCATTTCGTAAGGAGACATAAGCTGTTTTACATTACCGGTTTTCACTTTACCCTGGATTGACCCACTGACAGTGTGACGGGTGCTGTGCACAGAGCAGGACATACCTACCCTTCCGGAGCACCTGATGTCACTCTTGTTTATTGACAGTTCACACTGTTAGTGCTTTATTTTTTGTGTTGTATATGTAATGTTCGTGTGTTTTGTGGGCATGTGGTGTCTTTGGTCTTCCGTCTTTTGGTGTTCTTGCTTTTGCCTTGTCTCTGGACTTTGATTTGTGTAATCTTGTGCTTTGTTCCTTCGAAGTTCTACTGCCGTTGTTTTGTCAAAATGATCATATGAAGAAACTAAATTTACAATTACTTGGGACATTTTGTTATTCGTTCCGATTCGATAAAACATGGCTGCCAGTGCGATACGCATTTTAGCACTTGCCTCAAGGGAATTCATAGTTTTATTATCTCATCTTTCTGAAGAAAATTTAAACAAACTTTACACGGATGGAGAAAAGAATAACCTTTACAAAGATTGCTCATTTCGTCCGGATCCGACAAAAACAGCCCCAGCGCAAAACTAATTTTAGCATTTGACTATAGGAAAAAAAAAACATTTTAATCAGGTACATGACCGCGAGTGTGGAAATAAAATTGGCCCTTACGTCTAAACATCCTTTTCATCATATGCCCTGAAACTATTGAAGCATATTTAAATAAACTGTTCATGATGTCTTGAAGGTCTTTTGCAGAAATTGCTCATTTTGTTTTTACAAAAGAGCAAAGCCGTCAGCGTTAAGATTGGACCCTGTAGGAGAAAATCATTTTCATTAGCTGCCCATAAACTATTGAAGCAAATTTAACTAAACGGTACTGGAATTATGTAGGGAAGGACCTTTACATTTTTTTTTTCATTTTGTTCTGATTTGACGATAAATATGTCCTCCGGCATTGATCTAATGGGAAATACAAATTTTGAACATCTATGAAACTATTGAAGCAAGTTCAACTTAAATTTCACTTGAATGTTGTATTGAAGGCCCTTTAGAATAATTGTTCATTTCGTACATAAACATTACAATGTTTCTGTTTCACAAATGATAACAGATATCTTTGGGTAGATCCAGAGTTTGTTACCGGACTGACTAACACCGACTGTGACAAAACCGGACTTTTCACTGGCAGTGTGACGGGTGCCACGCGTGGAGCAGATCATGCTTACCCTTCCGGAGCACCTGATGATACCTCAGTTTTATAGGGGTTCACACTGCTAGTGCTTTAGTTTTGTATCGTTCTTGTTCATTTTTGTTTATTTGTTTTGTCTTTGTCATATTGTCTCAATTCGTGTTGCTGTGAATTGCCGTGATTTTGGATTTATGATTTTAGAATTTCCCCTTTCCTCGTTCTTGCTTCGGTATTCGTTTGCCGATGTATTCGTCCTGATCCCACAAAACATGGTCGTTCAATGGAGTTTAAATAAGCTGTATCTGAATGATGTAGGGAAGGTCCCCAAGTAAGATTACTCATTTTTCCGATATGATGTATAACATTGCTGCCAACATTGAACATAGTTTAACATTGGAACCTATTGTAAAAACATTAATTACATTATCTATTAGTAAGCATTTTGCCATGTGAGGAATGCAGGCCCCGTCTCTGAGACTTTAACCAAAAAGAAACGAAATTCATTATATCACAGAAATTTATGTTAAGTTTGAGTCAGTTTATCGGAAAGGTATTCATACATTTTGTATTCAAATATGAAAAGGATTATCAAAGGCGAAGGAAATTAACATGTTGATCTATTGATGATGAGCTATCAGAAATTTCATGGACAGTAATTGTCTTGAATTAAATCTTAAGGTTTAAGTGTCGACCCGGTATTAGCTCAGTTGAACTTTACATAAATTTCTATGATATAATGAATTTCGTTTCTTTTTCATTTTTTGACTAGGGTATCTTTTTAGCTAACTTGACCAAATGTGTCAGTGTTAGTCATTGCAACCCCTAAGGGTCCATCGTCTGTCCATCCGTTAGCTTTTCCTATTTTCATTATCTTTTCCGAAACCACTGCAGCAAATTTAACAAAAATTTACAGGAATGATATATTGAAGGGACTTAACATCAATTGCTCATTTCGAATCGATCCAACAAAAACATACATGACCGCAGTTTAACATTGGACCCTAAAGGACAAACATAATTTCCACCATCTGCTTTGAAACTTTTGAAGGAAATTAAGTCAACTGTACTGGAATATAAATTGAAAGTTTTGTAGACAGATTGCTCCTGGTGTTTGAATCAGAAAAAACATGTCCGTCAGTGCGGAACATAGTTTAAACTTGGACATGTAGACAAGCGTATTTTGATCATCTCCTCTGAATACTTTGGCAAGTATTAATCACTCTGTTGAAGAATCAGGCATAGAAGGTGCTTTACAAAGATTGCTCACTTTGTTTGCATAGCCACCAGCGATAAACATGGTTTAATATTGGATACTATGATGGTTAAATTCTATTGTGATCTTTTCCTCTGAAATCAACCAAACTTTACATGAATTAAAAATCAAAGTCACAGCCAAGTTTGACGTTAAAGATATCAAAAATATATACATATGAAGCTCAGAATGTTTGTTTTATCATTAAAATGATACTGTTAGAAAAAAAGTCAAAATTATCAGTACTGTCAATAATGAGAACATAGTAACGCAACTTTGGGAAATACGTCTAAGTTGTTTTTCGAATAACTGACGTACTTGTTATTATTGCATACATTTGATTTCCAACTACTAAATCAGCAAACGAAACTAATGCTTGTATGTACCTGTTATTTCTAATCTAGAATCAGCTAGGCCAGTTGTACACGTGAAATCAAAATGTTAGGTGCAAATACAGTTGAACTACCTGTATTCCATAGAATTATTAACTTCTTACTATTTACTATATCCAGTCCCTTAACTTTCATGTCATCAGACTCTTTTGAATACATACGTCTGACAGTTTCACCATACGAATATTTGAAAAAGCATTATAAACATGTTACATAGATTATTTACGCATTATATAGTACTTGACTCATTGTGTTTACATTACTTGAAACTGAACTTCAAATGACCCTCCCTTACATTTTTCCTGGTGCATAAATTTTCTTATAAGACTCACCTCTGTCCTTATCTCATGCTATACTACACAATCTTTGTCACAAAGAGGTAAAAAATACAGGTCTTTTTCAAATTCTAAGAAATATATCTGGATTTGTACTTTTACAAAACTTTTTATTTAACCCAAAACTGTTTAAATCAGGACTAGTGAAATCCTCATCTAGCGCTCTCGATCGTTTTCTTTAAGGTAAGTTTACAGATATTTTCTCATACTGTTCTATCACAAATTTCATTTTATCCCGTTTTATATTTTGTATCTCTCCTTTGAAAGCTAAGTGCAGTCCTATCCATTTCCCATTTATCCACTTACACAGTAATCTACACCAGCATAGACATTTTCTCGATTTATCTGATATAATACATCGGCAAACGAATACCGAAGCAAGAACGAGGAAAGGGGGAATTCTAAAATCATAAATCCAAAACGTAAACAACAAACAGATGGAAATTGACAGATCCCAGTATACCTATCTGATGGCGTAGGACGTAAAGAAGCTTTCTATGGTCTCTCTCATTTGTAAAGCAAAATCAATTAATATCGCAACAACAAACATAATACCCAAATAAATAAATACAAAGCAAAACTAAATACGTAACTATCTATCACAACTGTGTACGAGCCTGTCCTTATTTGAGTGCACTGAAAAGTTACATGTCAGCTCCGAACCAACAGTAAAAAATCTTTTTGGAAACTAATAGAAACTGAAAATACATTTCCACACTAAAATTTAAAACAAATCAATATCCAATCTATTGTCCATGGCCCCTATTTAATCATAAAATGTATCTTTAACATAAAAGTTATCACTTAAAAGTTTTACTTTAAAATAGATACATTTTGAAATTTTAAATAATAATGCCAGCTCATATAGCAACGCACGCATAATCAGTTCAAAATATCGAAAGGCCTTCTTCTGAACATTATTTATAACACTTAGCCATATATTTTCGTTTTTGTACATTTCAAAAATAATTCAAATTCAATAGGGTCCCTATGATAGAGAACATAGGGAAAAAATAATAATATTGAAACACATTTAAAAGCTGCCGACCCGTTTTAACGCAATACGGCCATACTTTCATTGCATTTCAAACAAAGCTTGAGGTTTTAGGACACCAGTTGAAAATGCTAAAATCCCTCATAATATATTTCTTTTGTGCATTAAAAGTGAATAAATGATCCCTAGCTGCCAATCACTCTTTCTACTTAGTTCAACAATTGCAATATCAGCTTGTAGGATGGCACTCAAATGAAAACTTAAATCTTCACTAACTGACACATCTAGGTAGAAGCTTACAAACGAAAGATAATAAGAAACACTTACTATGACCGAAAATCACAATCACATGCAACAATCTACAAGGGAACTGCACAAGAAAAACCAAAAAAAGACAAAGACAATCGTAACTAATGATAGGAACTAGGGAAAGCCCGACTTTGTACCGGCACCAGCAAAAGCTAACGGTAGATATACTTACTCAACTATATACTTTTGCTAAGTTTATTTGAATTCACAGTTTGATTTACAAGAGCATTGCATGATAAATTAAACTGATTTATAGAGAAGAAACAACACGAATATGTGCATGTGACGTCTGGATTTTTAGAATTTTTTTATCGAGTATATTAACTAGAGGCTCAGAGACTGAGCCTGTATCGCTCACTTTACAAAATACTTCTAAGCCATGCATGATAAAAAAAAAGATGCCTTTTACCAATGGGGCCAAGTGTTTAGTAATGTTCTCCATAAGCATGTGTGTTTTTGTCATATTGAAATGCAAATGACCTTCTATACACCATTCCAATGCAGTTTAGTTAAATTTGTTTCAACAGATTCAGTGAAGATGATCAAAATGTGATTTTTCCCATAAAGTCCAATGAAAACCTACGTTCTAGACTGGCCGCCATGTTTTTGTCAAATCGAACAAAATAAGCAATCTTTGTACATAATTCCTATAAAGTTCGATTAAATTTGCTACAACGGTTTCAGAGGAGAAAATCAAAATGTGATTTTTCCCTTAGGGTGTAATGTTAAACTATGTTCTGTGCTGGCGGCCATGTGTTTCATCAGATCGGAACGAAATGAGCAATATTTCTTTAATACATCATTCCTCTTACTTTTGGTTGAATTTGCTTCAGCCGTTTTAGGGGAGAAGATGAAAATGCGATTTCCCTTAGGACCCAATGTTAAACTATTCACCGTGCCGGCAGCCATGTGTTTATTCAGATCAGAACGAATAACTAACTACCGAAGTCACTGTGAATTTACTTTCTGCATATGCGCATTTCGACAACTAATGTCTCATCAGTGCAGATAAAATCTAAACGTTTGGAAGACCATAAACTCAAAGATGTTTAAAAACTGATAGAGAACAAATAACCAAAGTGATCTAAATTTAAAGCCAAAATCAGCTAAGGACAGAGCTTTGCATTAGGGAGATACACCTTAGTTTTCAATAAAATTTACAAAATTTTAGATATTGGAAGGTTTCAAAAATAATCGGCTTTCGGGTCAGCACCGAAGTACTGACAACTGGGCTGGTGAATACCCTCGGGGACTAACAGTCCACCAGCAGTGGCATCGAAATGTGCAGTCTTTGGAAAGGATCTTTAGTACATCGTTCCTGTTAAGTTAAATTGAATTTTCATCAACCGTTTCGAAAATGTGATTTTCCCGTAGGGTCGAATGTTAAATTAACTATGTTCCGTGCTGGCGGCTATGTTTTTATAGGATTGGAACGAAATGAGCAACCTATGTAAAGGACCTTTAGTACATCATTCCTCTTAAGCTTTGTTGAATTTGCTTCAGCCGTTTCAGGGAACATGAAGATGTGATTTCCTATAGGGTCGAATATTAAACTATGTTCATCGCTGATGGCCATGTTTTTTATCGGATCAGAACGAACGGGCAATATTTGTGAAGGACCTTTAATACATCATTCTTCTTAACTTTGATTGAATATGCATCAGTCGTTTCAGGAGAGAAAATGAAAATGTGTTTTTCCTATAGTGTCCAATGTTAAACTATATTCCGTGCTCGCGGCAATGCTTTTATAGGATCGAAACAAAATGAGCAATCTTTGTAAAAGACAAAGACATTTAGTACATCATTCCTGTAAAGTTTGGTTGAATTTGCTTCAGGAGTTACAGATTGGAAGATGAAAATATAATTTTCCCATAGGGTCCTATGTTAAACAATGTTCATCGCTGGCAGCCATGTTTTTTATCGGAAGGAGCAATATCTGTAAAGGACCCCTAGTACATCATTCATGTAAAGTTTGGTTGAATATACTTCTGCAATTTCAGAAGAGAAGATGAAAGTGTGATTTTTCCCATAGAGTCCCATGTTAAACCTAAGTTCCGGGCTTTTTGTCAAAATTATTTTATCGGATCGGAACGAAATGAGCAATATTTATGAAGGACATTTAGTACACCATTCCTGTGAAGTTTGGTTGAATTTGCTACAGTCGTTTCATAGGGTCCAATGTTTTAAATAATGCTCAGCGCTGGTGGCCATGTTTTTTCGGATCGGAACAAAATGAATAATCTTTGTAATGGATCTTTAGTAAATTATTCCTGTGAAGTTTGGTTGAATTTGCTTCAGCAGTTTCAGAGATGAAAATGAAATTTTTCACATAGGTCAAATGTTAAACCTAAGTTCCTTGCTGGCGGCCATGTTATTCATAGGATCGGAACAAAATGAGTAATTTTTTTAAAAGACCTTAAGTACATCATTCCTGTAAAGTTTTGTTGAATTTGCTTCAGGAGTTACAGATTGGAAGATGAAAATGTATTTTTCCCATAGGGCCCAATGTTAATGACATAGGGTCCGATGTTAAACAATGTTCAGCGCTGGTGGACATGTTTTTTATCGGATCGGAAAAAATAAGCAGTATTTCTGAAGGACCTTTAAAACATCATTCCTTTCTAGTTTGGTTGACTTTACTTTAGTCGTTTCAGAGGAGAAAATGAAAATGTGATTTTCTTATAGGGTCCAATGTTAAACTTTGTTCCGTGCTGGCGTCCATGTTATTTATAGGATCTTAACAAAATGCAAAATGAGCAATCTTTATAAAGGACCTTTAGTACATCATTTCTGTAAAGTTTGGTTGAATTTGCTACAGGAGTTACAGATTTGAAGATGAAAATGTAATTTTTTCCATAGGGTCAAAGTTAAACAATGTTCAGCGCTGGCGACCATGTTTTTTATAGGATCGGAACAAAATCAGCAATCTTTGTGAAGAACGTTTAATACATCAGTCCTGTAAAGTTTGGTTGAATTACCTTCAGTCGTTTCAGAGGAGAAGATGTAAGTGTGATTTTTCACATAGGGTCCCATATTAAACCTAAATCCCGTGCTTTCGGTCATAATGTTTTAATTGGATCGAAACGAAATAAACAATCTTTGTGAAGGACCTTAAGTGCACCATTCCTGTAAAGTTAAGTTGAATTTGCCTCAGCAGTTTCAAAGGAGAATATGAAAATGTGATATTTCCCATGGGTTCAATGTTTAACCTAAGTTCTGCGCTGGTCGCCATGTTTTTATCGGATCGGAACGAAGTGAGCAAGCTTTGTACACGACCTTTAGTACACCATTCCTGTAAAGTTTGGTTGAATTTGCTTCAGTCATTTCAGAGGAGGAGATGAAACTGTAATTTCCCCATATGGTCCAATGTTAAACCTACTTTAGTGGCAAAGAGAAAGCTCTATTGTCATCTGGGAAACATATATCCCATAGCGATCCACAAGATCGTGATGTCGACCGTAAAACTTCTGTAGTGATGACCTCAAGTTACGGGCAGCATACCCTTGCTTAAGTAGCCTATTTGTAAACAAGGTAGTCACTGTATCGACAGGCCCTTGAGTAGCGAATGAGTTGGAAGATGTAAACTCCGTATGCTGGTTCTTTTGGAATGTTGCCACAAAGAAAAGTGAAGTTGACTATTGGAAAAGTGAAGTCGTCCCGTTTGTCATATAGCCTAGTTTGTAGTGTACCTCTGTTGTCAATTTCAAGATGAAGGTCAAGGAACGAGGCTGGCGTGGACGTATCTTTAGTATCCATAATTTCGAGCTCCTTTGGATGGATAAGATAAGAAAATCACCAAAGCGAGTATTGTTTAGTGATAAAATATCATCTATATAACGGAAGCTGAAATTAAAGGACTGGGCCAGTTTTTATCTTTATTTTGAAGAAACCCCTCGATGAATTCAGCTTCATATGAGTGTAGAAATATGTCGGCTAAAAGAGGTGCACTATTTGTGCCCATGGGAAGTCCGATATTCTGTTGAAAAACAAGTCCTCCAAACTGGACAAATATATTGTCGATCAAAAACTTTAACATTTTGATCACTTCTTCCTCTGTATATTTTTTCTGTGGTTCTGAGTCGTATTTCACAAAGTATGCTTTTTCAATGAGCAATCTTTGTGAAGGACCTTAAGAACACCATTCCTGTAAAGTTTTGTTGAATTTGCCTCAGCAGTTTTAGAGGAGAAGATGAAAATGTGATATTTCTCATAGGGTTCAATGTTAGATAATATTCAGCGCTGGCGGCCATGTTTTTTATCGGATAGGAATAAAATAAGCAATCTTTGTAAATGACCTATAGTATATAATTCCTGTAAAGTTTGGTTGAATCTGCCTCAGCAGTTTCAGAGGAGAAAATGAAAATGTGATTTTTCACATAGGTCCAATGTTAAACCTAAGTTCCTTGCTGGCGGCCATGTTATTTATAGGATCGAAACAAAATGAGTTATCTTTGTAAAAGACCTCTAGTACATCCTTCCTGTAAAGTTTTGCTGAATTTGCCTCCGCCGGAGTTACAGATTAGAAGATGAAAATGTATTTTCCCATGGGGTCCAATGTTAAACACTGTTCAGCGCTGGCGACCATAATTTTTTTATCGGATCGGAACAAAATGAGCAATATTTGTAAAGGACCTTTAATACATCATTCCTCTTAAGTTTTGTTGAATTTACTTCAGTCGTTTCAGAGGAGAAGATAAAAATGTGATTTTCTTACAGCGTCCAATGTTAAACTATGTTCCTCGCTGGCGTCCATGTTTTTTATAGGATCGAAACAAAATGAACAATCTTTGTAAAAGAACTTTTAGTACATCATTCCTGTAAAATTTGGTTGAATTTGCTTCAGTCGTTACAGAGGAGAAGATGAAAGTGATTTTTCCCTTGGGATCCTATGTTAAACTTAAGTTCCGCGCTTTTAGCCATAATTTTTAATCTGGTCGGAACGAAAGGAGCAATTTTTGTACACGACCTTTAGTACACCATTCTTGTAAAGTTTCTTTGAATTTGCTTCAGCCGTTTCAGAGGAGGAGATGAAACTGAATTTTTCCCTTAGGGTCCAATTTTAAACCCAAATTCCGCGCTTTGGGTCAAAATTCTTTAATCGGATCGGAACGAAATGAGCAATCTTTGTTCAGGACCTTAAGTACACCATTTATGTAAAGTCTTGTTGAATTTGCCTCAGCAGTTTTAGAGGAGAAGATGAAAATGTGATATTTCCCATAGGGTTCAATGTTAAACAATGTTCAGCGCTGGCGGCCATGTTTTTTTATCGGATAGGAAAAAATGAGCAATCTTTGTAAAAGACCTTTAGTACATCATTCCTATAAAGTTTGGTTGAGTTTGCTTCAGGAGTTACGGATAAAAAGATGAAAGTGTAATTTTCCCATAGGGTCCATGTTAAACAATGTTCAGCGCTGGCGACCATGTTTTTTATAGGATCGGAGCAAAATCAGCAATCTTTATAAACAACTTTAAGTACATCATTCCTGTAAAGTTTTGTTGAATTTGCTTCAGTCGTTTCAGAGGAGAAGATATAAGTGTGATTTTTCCCATAGGATCCCATATTAAACCTAAATCCCGTGCTTTCCGCCATAATTTTTTAATCGGATCGAAACGTTATAAACAATCTTCGTGAAGGACCTTAAGTGCACCATTCCTGTAAAGTTTAGTTGAATTTGCCTCAGCAGTTTCAGAGGAGGATATGAAAATGTGATATTTCCCATAGGTTCAATGTTTAGCCTAAGTTCTGCGCTGGTGGCCATGTTTTTATCGGATCGGAACGAAGTGAGCAAGCTTTGTACACGACCTTTAGTACACCATTCCTGTTAAATTTGGTTGAATTTGCTTCAGTCGTTTCAGAGCAGGAGATGAAATTGTAATTTCCCCATAGGGTCCAATGTTAAACATACTTTAGTTGCAAAGAGAAAGCTCTATTGTCATCTGGGAAACAGATATTCCATAGCGATCCACAAGATCGTGATGTCGACCGTAAAACTTCTGTAGTGATGACCTCAAGTTACGGGCAACATACCCTTGCTTAAGTAGCCTATTTGTAAGCAAGGTAGTCACTGTATCGACAACAGGTCCTTGAGTAGCGAATGAGTTGGAAGATGTAAACTCCGTATGCTGGTTTTGGAATGTTGCCACAAAGAAAAGTGAAGTTGACTTTTGGAAAAGTGAAGTCATCCCGTTTGTCATATAGCCTATAGTTTGTAGTGTACCTCTGTTGTCAATTTCAAGATGAAGGTCAAGGAAAGAGGCTGACGTGGACGTATCTTTAGTATCCATAATTTCGAGCTCCTTTGGATAGATAAGATAAAAAAATCACCAAAGCGAGGATTGTTTAGTGATAAAATATCATCTATATAACGGAAGCTGAAATTAAAGGACTGGGCCAGTTTTTATCTTTATTTTGAAGAAGCCTTTCGATGAATTCAGCTTCATATGAGTGTAGAAATAGATCGGCTAAAACAGGTGCACTATTTGTGCCGATGGGAATTCCGATATTCTGTTGAAAAACAAGTCCTCCAAACTGGACAAATATATTGTCGATCAAAAACTTTAACATTTTGATCACTTCTTCCTCTGTATATTTGTAAGACTCAAATCTGTGTCCTGTCGCAAATCTGTGTCCATCCGCTAATCTATGTCCAAAATCGACGTCATAGACACCACAAACATCACACATCTATGGCTGTCCTTTTTCCCAGCAAATCTGTGTCCTTTCATTCCGCAAATATGTGTCCTTTTCAAAAACATATGCACTTTGAAGCATATCGCCGTAAAACACATCCAGAATAAAAAAAAGGACATAGATTTTGGAGTTTAATATTGCATAATTTTATTGAATTTTCTTTATTGAAACAAAACATTTTTTCAATGTAAGATAAAACTGAATTAAATTTGAAAATTTAAGGATTATATGTGTGTACAGAAATAATACGGAAACGAGTTAATACACTCTGTAAGATTTACCAATGGAAACCTCGTAAAAATATTGTAGTTCTGGGCTATTTTCACTGGATTTTCTTCGATTTCACCCCATGAAACTGTGAAAATGCAGTGATTTGTCATCATACTTTCCAGTGAAATTCCCTTAATCTTAGATTATCAATGAAGGGATATGGAGTAAATGCAAATGAGACAAAGTCTCTACAAATACATGGTAAATAAGCAATGGAACAACGCTTTTATTGTTGTTCTTCATCTTCATCCTTTAATCTTAGATCTTTATACCATCATATTTATAACAAAGTCGCAGCACTTTCATGAGGACACGTGGGGGGGGGGTCATTTAAACGGGTAACATTTTTAAAAATTTTTCCATAAATAGCTTACAGTAAATTTAAATCCATGAAAACAGTCACAAAACAAATAACATTATTGTAATGATTAACAGCAAACAGTGCCTTTTTCTCCTTAATCAGTTAACTTCAAGTAAACATTTACAGTACAGAAGACACCCAATAGTCCAAAAACAGCCAGCAACTAGATTTGAGCTGGCAACCTTTAGATTCGTAAGCCCTAGCGCTAACCATAAGAGTATGTTAGGTTTTGATATTTGAATAACGTTTATTTTTTTATGAAGTTTTCATAGGATATTCACCGTGTTTCCTATGGTACAATAGAACACATAATTGTCGAGTTCGAAGTTATTCCGATGTAAATTTATTTGTATATTTTATATGTTACTCATATCCTTTGATGTTCATTAATAATTTAGGTTTTGTATAAATAACGTGAAAAAGGCAATTTGCGTTTTCAGAAACCAATTATCGGGACGAATGTGGGGTATTTTTTTCGCAGCATTTTTATGGGTTCCAGATCATTCACGGGAAAGTGATTTCCCAAATTGAAAAAAAGTCACTGGATTTTCATTAACTGGTTTTGATGAACTTGTAATCCAGTGGTGAAAACTTAAAAAAAATTATAGATTATTGTCTACTACATATAACTAAAAAATGAAATAAAAATCGTTGGCCACCGTTTAAATAAGAGAAATAAATAGCAAATCTTTTTGATTTCTTTATTAATATTTCTACGCAATTCTTAACAAATTATTTAAAAAAGAACATAGGTTTCAGGTTTTCTAAACGGACAAAGATTTGCGTATGGTGACGTCAGAGGATAGATATACTTTTGAAAAATGTGTATTGTGACGTGAGAATTGGACACAGATCAGCGAAAGGACACAGATTTGCGACAGGACACAGATATTACATATTTTTTCTGCGATTCTGAGTCGTATTTCACAAAATGGAATAAAAAAGATAACAGGAAACACCTACAATGGCCGAAAAACATAGCCACATGCCAGAAAGTAAATAGGAACTGCACAAGAAAAAAACCCACAATAAAAATACAAAAGACAAACATAAACAACGATAGGAACTCGGGACAGCCGGACTTGGTACCGGCACTAGCAAAAGCCAGCGGTAGGGTTAAACCGGTTTATGGGTACCCAAACCTCCCCTTTCTCTGTATGCTTGTTCAATGAGGAATCTTTGTGAAGGACCTTAAGTACACCATTCCTGTAAAGTTTAGTTTAATTTGCCTCAGCAGATTTAGAGGAGAAGATGAAAATGTGATATTTCTCATAGGGTTCAATGTTTAACAATATTCAGCGCTGGTGGCCATGTTTTTTTATCGGATAGGAACAAAATGAGCAATCTTTGTAAATGATCTATAGTATATAATTCCTGTAAAGTTTGGTTGAATTTGCCTCAGCAGTTCAGAGGAGAAAATGAAAATGTGATTTTTCACATAGGTCTAATATTAAACCAAAGTTCCTTTCTGGCGGCCAAGTTATTCATAGGATCGAAACAAAATGAGTTATCTTTGTAAAAGACCTTTAGTACATCTTTCCACTAAAGTTTGGTTGAATTTGCCTCAGGAGTTACAGATTAGAAGATGAAAATGTATTTACCCATGGGGTCCAATGTTAAACAATGTTCATCGCTGGTGGCCATAATTTTTTTTATCGGATCGGAACAAAATGAGCAATATTTGTGAAGGATCTTTAATACACTATTCCTGTCAAATTTGGTTGAATTTACTTCAGTCGTTTCAGAGGAGAAGATGAAAATGTGATTTTCTTACAGCGTCCAATGTTAAACTATGTTCCGTGCTAGCTTCCATGTTTTTTATGGGATCGAAACAAAATGAGCAATCTTTGTAAAAGACCTTTAGTACATCATACCTATTAAGTTTGGTTGAATTTGCTTCAGGAGTTACAGATAAGAAGATGAAGATGTAAGTTTCCCATAGGGTCCAATGTTAAACATTGTTCATCGCTGGCGGCCATGTTTTTTATCGGATCGGAACAAAATGAGCAATCTTTGTAAAGAACTTTTAGTACACCATTCTTGTAAAATTTGGTTGAATTTGCTTCAGTCGTTTCAGAGGAGAAGATGAATCTGTATTTTTCCCATAGGGTCCAATTTTAAACTTTAATTTCGTGCTTTGGGTCAAAAGTGTTTAATCGGATCGGAACGAAATGAGCAATCTTTGTGAAGGACCTTAAGTACACCATTCCTGTAAAGTTTTGTTGAATTTGCCTCAGCAGTTTTAGAGGAGAAGATGAAAATGTGATATTTCCCAAAAGGTTTAATTAGGAAAAAATTTTCTGGCCCCGATTTTTGCACAAAAAAAATTCTGACCAGCATCTGGTTTGAAAAAATAATCTGGCCCTGATCCTGTCCATAAGGAAAAAAAGGCCTGGCTCAACAAAATTTTCTAGCATAGTGTATATGGGAAAAAATAATCTGGCCCGCGATAAAATTTCCAGGCTCGGGTAAAATCCCCAGGCACCCCCCCCTGAAAATCAAATGGTCCGTGACTAAGTATAACTGACCAATTAGACACATCATACCTTTTCAGTGCGAATATATATCAAATTTTTGGAAGACCAAAAATCTAAATATATGAAGAGCTCTCAGAAAAAAATAACCTTGAGGACTTAAATTACATCGGCAAACGAATACCGAGGCAAGAACGAGGAAAGGGGGGAATTCTAAAATCATAAATCCAAAATCACGGCAATTCACATCCAACACGAATTGAGACAGTATCAAAACAAATAAACAAAAATGAACAAGAACACCACATAACAAAAGCACTAGCACTGTGCACCCCTTCAAAAACTAAGGTATCATCAGGTGCTCCGGAAGGGTAAGCATGATCTGCTCCACGCGTGGCACCCGTCACGGTAATAAAACAAAACAAAACATAATTTGAGTAAAAAACGGACCAATGATCCAAGAAGCGTTTTGATACTGATCGTCATCATTCAATAATAATTAATGTATATTTAAATCAATAAGTAGGTATCTACTGAGTGAACCCTCCCTCACATCTGCTACAACAGTGAGTAATGACAACATTGAAATGTAGCAGATGTTGTGAGATCATTGGAGGGTTTTAATGTCAGTAGATACCTACTTATTAATTTAAATATACTTTAATTCGCTTCTTGTATAAAACCAATCATGTAATTGATTCCGAGGACAGTTACAATGCTAGACCTTACTTTAATCTTCGGAATCAATTACATGATTGGTTTTATGCATGAAGCGAATTAAAGTATATTTGAATTAATTTATTGAAAATAGCAAATTTTGATGATTTGCCCTCAAATAATATATTTTTATAGAGATCACGACCAGTATTCCTTAGCATCATATATTAACAAAAAGGAAAAGTATAAGGCAGTTTTGATTGCATGCTTAAATTTTCATATTATCATATACTTAGTTAAGATATGATTGAAATTTTACCCCTTGATAAAACCAGATGATTTCAACAAAAATTGACAAAGCGGGCTGATATGACATCGTTATCAACTGCTTGTCGCATGCCTTTTCGTCACTACTCGGAAGCTTATCACACACAAGTTCGTGTATCTCCGTAAAAACGATAAACATTGCTTACTAAAAAAAGTACAATAAAAAAGATAACAATACTGCATTTTATAAGCATGAGGAAATTTCTTATACATTTGAAGTATATGATAAAAATAGTTGAAGTATATGATAAAATTTCATAATATGTCATTTTTCATATCACATCCTTCATCAGCCCTTGGTCATACAATCATATCTCGAGCCTGACGGCTCTCGGGCTGATATTACGACCTTTGACTGATAAAGGGTGTAAAAAGAAAAATGCCATGCTATAATCTATAATTGTAGGAAAGTGTAATTAACAAATATACCTATCAATGCGAATAAATTATTAATTTTTACAACGACAGATAGGATAGACATGAATCAGTGGCGGATCCAGACTTTCTGCTAAGGGGGGACCCGACCAATATTTTTTTCA
>MJUU01067087.1:22890-43697 GCA_002080025.1 Modiolus philippinarum | reverse complement strand
CAATGTATTATTTCATTCACAAGTTATCAGTCGGAAACCCTAAAATTCGCAAAATCTCAAAGTTTTAAGGGGCATAACTCCGGAACCCCTTGGACCTCTGAACCTGAAATCGAAATTGGCCTGAGTTTTGTAGTAAACAAGTTACATACCAAGTTTGAAGACAATATATTATTTTATTCACAGGTTATCAGTTGGAAACCCTAAAATTCGCAAAATTTCAAAGTTGGAAGGGGCATTACTCCAGAACCCCTTGGACCTCTGAACCCGAAATCGAGATTGGTCTAAGTTTTGTGGTAAACAAGTTACAAACAAAGTTTGAAAACAATATAATATTTCATTCACAAGTTATCAGTTGGAAACCCTAAAATTCGCAAAATTTCAAAGTTTCAAGGGGCCCCTTGGACCTCTGAACTTGAAATCTAACTTGGCCTGAGTTTTGTATGAAACAAGTTACATGTAACTTTGAAGACAATATATTACTTCATTCACAGGTTATCAGTCGGAAACCCTAAAATTCGCGAACTTTCAAAGTTTCAAGGGGATAACTCCAGAACCCCTTGGACCTCTTAACCAAACATCGAGCTTGATCTGAGTTTTTGGGTAAACATGTTACAAACCAAGTTTGAAGACAATATATTATTTCATTCACAATTAAGTTATCAGTCGGAAACCCTAAAATTCGCAAAATTTCAAAGTTTCAAGGGTCATAACTCCAGAACCCCTTGGACCTCTGAACCTGAAATTGAACTTGGCCTGAGTTTTGTAGTAAACAAGATGCATACCAAGTTTGAAGACAATATATTATTTCATTCACAGGTTATAAGTTGGAAACCCTAAAGTTCGCAAAATTTCAAAGTTTCAAGGGGCATAACTCCAGAACCCCTTGGAACTCTGAATCTGAAATCAAGTTTGGTCTGAGTTTTTTGGTAAAATATACATACCAAGTTTGAAGACAATGTATTATTTCATTCACAAGTTATCAGTCGGAAACCCTAAAATTCACAAAATCTCAAAGTTTCAAGGGGCATAACTTCGGAACCCCTTGGACCTCTGAACTGGAAATCAAACTTGGCCTGAGTTTTAAATTTGTAGTAAACAAGTTACATGCCAAGTTTGAAGACCATATAATATCAGTCGGAAACCCTAAAATTTGCGAAATTTCAAAGTTTCAAGGGCATAACTTCAGAATCCCTTGGACCTCTGAACCTGAAATCAAACTTGGCCTTAGTTTTGTGGTAAATACATACCAAGTCTGAAGACCTTATGTTATTTCGTTCACAAGTTATCAGTCGTAAACCTTCGGGGGATGGACAGACGGACGGACACACGACTGAGAGTATCACATAATGCCTCACCACTACATGTGGCAGCTTATAAAAATCTGACAGCATGGCAAAATGATCAACATTACAAGATCTACCTGTCCTGCAATTTTGAAGAAAATCAGAAAACCTGTCTGGGTGTTATTGCCCCTTTTCAGTAAAATTTTCAAATTTTTGAATTTTGAATTTTTTTTATTAGAAAAAACTATAACCAATAGAAGTTAACTTGAAATTGCAAAAATGTTCAGCATACAAAGATCTACCCCTTTTAAAATTTTAAAGAAAATCTAAGTACTCATGCAGGAGTTATTGCCCTTTATTTATCTTTTCTTTTGTAATTTTATACATTTTGCCTTATATTTCAAAAACGATTCGAGATAGAGGTTAAAATTGAATAGCAAAATTGTTCAGCTATCAAGAACTACAATTTCTACATATGTTCAACAAATTCTCATCTCATCCAAGATGGCCACCCACGGGGATCATAGTTTAACATAGGACATTATGGGAAAATGTTGTAAATTGTTTCCTCTGGAAAACCGTTTCATACAACTGTATCAAGTTGAGATTAACTAGGCATGGTAACATGATGGTCATCAAACAAATGTATGATTTTAGTACTGATCATAAATCTAAAATGGCCACCACTGCCGATCTTAGTTTAACATTAAAATATATTAAATAAATATTTTAAAATGCCCACAATTCCACTCAAGAGTTTTAAGTGTCCACAAATTAATACTGGGTCCACACAAATTTTGGGTCAACACTTGTAAAGTATATTAAATAAGGTTAATTCGGTACCAAATTTCAGTACATATAACATATCTACATAAACATTATGGAGCTTAAAATATGACATTAACATGATTAAGGTGAAAACTAAAATACAAGAATTTTGTGTAGTGTATTATAAAAGTGGCCCTATACTGTCTATGCGTGCAGGCCGCTATATTCGTATTAACATGTTTTATTTTGAAGAGGGAATATAAAAGGACTGAAAAAAAATCAGTGTGGACCATAAAAAAGTGATTTCAGCTAGCCCATGGTCTAATGACATCTATTATACGGTAAGGCGAATATTCGTTGCCTTGGGATCACGCAACTGGTTCGATAGTCAGTAGTCCGACGCTTAATCTATAGTCCGGCGGTCAAAAGTTAGACACTGCTCATCCACAGCAAAAATATGGTAAAACACAAGTAACAACAAAACTGCCTCCCATCTGGGACAGGTAATCCTGGTGCCAGTGAAAATAAATATTCTAATCCTACTTGTTTAATCACAAAAAACAATGACCACAGATAAACTGTCTGATACCTGTTGTCAATTGACGTTAGAAATAATAAGCTATAGAAGGAAACGCAATATACTTTTCCATTATGGTTTTACATGCATTTATAGAAATTTTCTGACATGTGTATTTACTTTCATTGTTAATCACATATTTATAAAGAAATTAAATCCGAATGGAAGTACCAGTTTGATTATCTGTACGAAAATTAAATTGCTTCAAAATTTAGAAATGACTTATAAAGAAAGACCGAATTTCAAATCGTTAGTACTCACTTATTAGCATTATCAATATCCTAGACCAGAACAAATCCCCTCAAGCATTTAAGCAATTATATTGACAGTTTTTGTATTGATTACCATATAATTCTGATGTATCCGAAAATATATTAAGTATTGCAGGAGAAATCTAACGATGAAAAATATTGAAAAGATAACAGGAACTTTTGTCGAATAGATGACGAGAATGGGAGAGTGTCACAAAGTTTGACGATCGACATTGCGAAATATCTACTTCGTTTAGGACAATAAACGTTAACTATGCTTGTAGGTCTTAGTAAAAAATCAGTTAACTTTTCAGCTAGATCAGAATTAGGACAATATCCGTTAGATTCTTTTATTAAGCAACAAGTAATAAAATATATGACAAGAATTTCAGGAACAGATATTAGTCCACTTTTAAAAGATGCATATTGCCTATCAAAAAAGTTACATGAAAAAGGAACATATTCCTGGTTTACTTTCGTAAAAACATTAGTAATGAAAATAACATAGATCTGGCTGAAATTCAAAATATTGACTTTGATAAAGAAAAACAAAATTTAAATAAAAGATTTAAACCATTAATATTGGGAACTTATGAAAAAATATTTTATGAAAAATTAAATAGTTTAACAGAAAATAATAAAATACATATTTATAAGAAAATTAAAAATACACAAAGTTATGATATTGAAAACTATTTGCTGGAAATAAATAATTTTGAACATAGAAAACTTTTAACGAAAATGAGATTATCTGATCATAATTTAGAAATAGAGAAAGGGCGTTATAAAAAAGTGAAAAGGGAAAATATAATTTGTCAACATTGTGATATGAGCACTGTTGATGATGAATTACATTTCTTTTTTTATTGTAAACAAAATATTAATCCACGGAAGGAATTTGTAGAAAATGTTTTAAATATATATCAAAATTTTGATTCTTATGATAAATTAAACAAATTAATTCTATGTCTGACATGCACCAAAATTATGCAGTATACCGTTCCATTCATAAAAAAGTCGTGGTCACTGAGGGGAGTGGACTCAAGCACTGCATAATATTTTGTTGTTGCTTTGTATGTATGTTATTGTTGTGTCATCGTTCGTATTATGTATTGTAGATATGCCTTCAGCCCTTCGGGGCATAATTGTGCATTTATTTGAATAAAGATATATTCTATTATTTAAAACCGGGATGCACCGTCAATCGGGATATCATCAGTTTTAAGTTCCTTTGTAGTTCGGAATTTCGGGATTTATTAAAAATAAGCCGGGATTCCGGGATGAGACCTCCATCGGACCCCCCCCCNCCCCCCCCCCCCCCCCCCCCGTTGTACATTGTATAAAAACGGATCCTCAGTTTGGTGTTGTTATATCAATTTGAGGTATGTAGTATTTAAATTTGGGGCATGTTTCCAAGATCAGCTTGGTACATATCCCTAACTGAGAAATACCAAGTTACTTCACGGGACAATTATATTCTTTTGTAATGTAATGTAATTTCTAATTGAAAATGTTTGTCAAATATACAGCAGACAAAACATGTCAATATAATAAATAATAATTATCTCAATTATATCAAAAGGAACATGAAGTATTTATTGTGGTCTTGTAACAAGTTGATCTGTAATGGTTCCATCCAGTTAAAGCAAACCATCGATCCTCAAAACAAGGGATCTAGGTTTCAAGAAGGAGGGGTCCGAGTCTATTTCTTGCCATGTGCCATCAGTTATTTTATGACGTGGTTGGTCAATCATGGACAAAGAGGTGACGTGTATCGATCATCCATGGGTCATCTTCCACGGTAAACCACAATTAAATTAATTGAATATTTTTTATTCACTCTACAAATTAAACTGAAATTATCATTATCATGTATGTACTATCCTATTGGAATAATGTGGCAAAGGAGTTATAAGTCTGCTAATATTAGGATAACTTCATACATAATCTTTATACTACACTGACAAAGAAAGTGGACGTTTGAGTATAAATTTAACCCCAAATTTTGCTACAACCGTATACAAGTCCGACTATCCTGAGTTCCTACCACTTAATAACAATCCACGTGTACAATTGTATACAAAATGTGAATAGTGATTCAATACAATGTTAGATAATATAACATTAAATAACAATCCACGTGTTGTACAGAACTGTGTACAACACGCAGACTGTGATTAAATCCAATGTCGGTTGATATAACACTAAATTACAATCCATGTGTTGTATAGAACTGTATACAACACGTGGATTGTGATTCAATACAATGTTGGATAATGTAACTCTAAATCACAATCCATGTGTTGTACAGAACGGTATACAGCACGCGGACTGTGATTCAATACAATGTGAGGTGATATAACACTAAATCACAATCCATGTTTTGTACAAAACTGTATATAACACGTGGATTGTAATTCAATAAAATGTCAGGAGATTTAACACCAAATCACAATCCATATTATGTACAGAACTGTATACATCACGGGGATTGTGATTAAATCCAATGTGGGTTGACATAACACTAAATCACAATCCATGTGTTGTATAAAACTGTATACAACACGTGGATTGTGATTCAATACAATGTTGGATAATGTTATTCCAAATCACAATCCATGTGTAGTACAGAATTGTATGCAACACGTGAATTGTGACTCAATACAATGTTGAATACTGGAACTCTAAATCCCAATTCCTGTGTTAACTGTATACAACACTTGGATTGTGATTCAATACAATGTCGGGAGATTGAACACTAAATCACAATCCATGTGCTGTACAGAACTGTATACAACACGTGGATTGTGATTCAATACAATGTTGAGTGCTTTAACGATAAATCACAATCCATGTGTTGTACATAACGGTATACAGCACGCGGACTGTTATTCAATACAATGTGGGTTGACATAACACTTTATCACAATTCATGTGTTAAACATAACTGTAAACAACACATGTATTGTGATTCAATACAATGTGAGGTGGTATACCACTAAATCACAATCCATGTGTTGTACAAAACTGTATACAAAACGTGGATTGTGATTCAATGCAATGTTAGAAAATATAACACTAAATCACAATCCATGTCTTGTACAGAACTGTATACAACACTTGGATTATGATTCAATACAATGTCGGGAGATTGAACACTAAATCACAATCCACAACTGTATACAATACGTGGATTGTGATTCAATACAATGTTGTGTGCTTTTACGATAAATCACAATCCATGTGTTGTAGAGAACGGTATACAGCACGCGGACTGTGATTCAATACAATGTGGGTTGATAGAACATTAAATCACAATTCATGTGTTGTACATAACTATAAACAACACATGTATTGTGATTCACTACAATGTGAGGTGATATAACACTAAATCACAATCCATGTGTTGTACATAACTTTATACAACACGTGGATTGTGATTCAATACAATGTCAGGAGATTTAACACTAAATCACAATCCATGTGTTGTACAGAACTGTATACAACACGCGGATTGTGATTAAATCCAATGTGGGTTGAAAAACACTAAATCACAATTCATGTGTTGTATAGAACTGTATACAACAGGTGGATTGTGATTCAATACAATGTTAGATAATATCACACTAAGTCACAATCCATGTGTTGTTCTGAACTGTTTACAACACTTGGATTGTGATTCAATACTATGTTGCATGATGTAACTCTTAATTCCAATTCCTGTGTTGTACAGAGTTATATACAACACGTGGATTGTTATTCAATACAATGTTGGGTAATGTTACACTAAATCATAATCCGTATGTTCACAGAGCAGTATACAACACGTCAATTGTGATTCAATACAATGTTGGATAATATATCACCAAATCAAAATCCATGTGTTCTAAAGAACTGTATACCACGCACAGACTATGATTCAATACAATGTTGGATAAGTTAACACAAAATCACAGTCCATGTGCAGTACAACACTGTATACAACACATGGATTGTGATTCAATACAATGTCGGGAGATTGAACACTAAATTTCAACCCATTTGTTGTACAGAACTGTATACAACACGTGGATTGTGATTCAATGCAATGTTGGGTGCTTTTACGATAAATCACAATCCATGTCTTGTACAGAACGGTATACAGCACGCGGACTGTGATTCAATACAATGTAAGTTGACATAACACTAAATCACAATTCATGTGTTGTACATAATTGTATATATCACATGCATTGTGATTCGATACAATGTGAGGTGATATAACACTAAATCACAATCCATGTGTTGTACAGAACTGTATACAACACGGGGACTGTGATTATTCCAATGTGGGTTGATATAACACTAAATCACAATCCATGTGTTGTATAGAACTGTATACATTACGTGGATTGTGATACAATACAATGTTGGATAATGTAACTCTAAACCACAATCCATGTGTTGTACAGAACTGTATGCAACACGTGACTTGTGATTCTATACAATGTTGGATAATATAAATCTAAATCCCAATTCCTGTGTTGTACAGAACTATATACAACACGTGGATTGTGATTCAATACAATGTTAGAAAATATAACACTAAATCACAATCCATGTCTTGTACAGAACAGTATACAACACTTGGATTGTGATTCAATACAATGTCGGGAGATTGAACACTTAATCACAATCCATGTGTTGTACAGAACTGTATACAATACGTGGATTGTGATTCAATACAATGTTGTGTGCTTTTACGATAAATCACAATCCATGTGTTGTACAGAACGGTATACAGCACGCGGACTGTGATTCAATACAATATGGGTTGATATAACATTAAATCACAATTCATGTGTTGTACATAACTATATACAACACATGTATTGTGATTCACTACAATGTGAGGTGATATAACACTAAATCACAATCCATGTGTTGTACATAACTTTATACAACACGTGGATTGTGATTCAATACAATGTCAGGAGATTTAACACTAAATCACAATCCATGTGTTGTACAGAACTGTATACAACACGCGGATTGTGATTAAATCCAATGTGGGTTGATATAACACTAATCACAATTCATGTGTTGTATAGAACTGTATACAACAGGTGGATTGTGATTCAATACAATGTTAGATAATATAACACTAAATCACAATCCATGTGTTGTTCTGAACTGTTTACAACACTTGGATTGTGATTCAATACTATGTTGCATGATGTAACTCTTAATCCCAATTCCTGTGTTGTACAGAGTTATATACAACACGTGGATGGTTATTCAATACAATGTTGGGTAATGTTACACTAAATCATAATCCGTATGTTCACAGAGCAGTATACAACACGTCAATTGTGATTCAATACAATGTTGGATAATATATCACCAAATCAAAATCCATGTGTTCTAAAGAACTGTATACCACACATAGACTATGATTCAATACAATGTTGGATAAGTTAACACTAAATCACAGTCCATGTTCAGTACAACACTGTATACAACACATGGATTGTAATTCAATACAATGTCGGGAGAATGAACACTAAATTTCAACCCATGTGTTGTACAGAACTGTATACAACACGTGGATTGTGATTCAATGCAATGTTGGGTGCTTTTACGATAAATCACAATCCATGTCTTGTACAGAACGGTATACAACACGAGGACTGTGATTATATCCAATGTTGGTTGATATAACACTAAATCACAATCCATGTGTTGTATAGAACTGTATACATTACGTGGATTGTGATACAATACAATGTTGGATAATGTAACTCTAAACCACAATCCATGTGTTGTACAGAACTGTATGCAACACGTGACTTGTGATTCTATACAATGTTGGATAATATAAATCTAAATCCCAATTCCTGTGTTGTACAGAACTATATACAACACGTGGATTGTGATTTAATACAATTTTGGGTAATGTGACACTTAATCAGAATTTCTGTGTTGTACAGAACTATATACAACACGTGGATTGTGATTCAATACAATGTGAGGAGATATAACACTAAATCACAATCCATGTGTTGTACAGAACTGTATACAATACGTGGGTTGTGATTCAATACAATGTTGGATGCTTTAACGATAAATCACAATCCATGTGTTGTACATAACGGTATACAGCACGCGGACTGTGATTCAATACAATGTGGGTTGACATAACACTGAATCACAATCCATGTGTTGTACAAAACTTTATACAACACGTGGATTGTGATTCACTACAATGTCAGGAGATTTAACACTAAATCACAATCCATGTGGAGTACAGAACTGTATACAACACGCGGACTGTGATTAAATCCAATGTGGGTTGATATAACACTAAATCACAATCCATGTGTTGTATAGAACTGTATACAACACGTGGATTGTGATTCAATACAATGTTGGATAATGTAACTCTAAATCACAATCCATGTGTTGTACAGAATTGTTTACAACACGTGGAATGGATTCAATACAATGTTGGATAATGTAACTCTTAATCCCAATTCCATTGTTGTACAGAACTATATACAACACCTGGATTGTGATTCATTACTGTGTTGGATAATGTAACTCTTAATCCCAATTCCGTTGTTGTACAGAACTATATACCACACGTAGATTTAGATTCAATACAATGTTGGGTAATGTAACACTCAATCATAATTCTTGTGTTGTACAAAACTGTACACAACACGTGGAAAGTGATTCAATACAATGTTGGGTGCTTTAACGATAAATCACAGTCCATGTGTTGTACATAACGGTATACAGCCCGCGGACTGTGATTCAATACCTTGTGGGTTGACATAACACTAAATCACAATCCATGTGTTGTATAGAACTGTATAAAACCCGTGGATTGTGATTCAATACAATATTGGATAATGTAACTCTAAATCCCAATTCATGTGTTGCACAGAACTATATACAACACGTGGATTGTGATTCAATACAATTTTTGGTAATGTAACACTAAATCACAATTCCTGTGTTGTACAGAACTGTATACAACACTTGGATTGTGATTCAATACTATGTTGGATAATGTAACTCTTAATCCCAATTCCATTGTTGTACAGAACTAGATACAACACGTGGATTGTGATTCATTACTATGTTGGATAATGTAACTCTTAATCTCAATTCCGTTGTTGTACAGAACTATATACAACACGTAGATTGAGATTCAATACAATATTGGGTAATGTAACACTCAATCATAATTCTTGTGTTGTACAAAACTGTATACAACACGTGGAAAGTGATTCAATACAATGTTGGGTGCTTTAACGATAAATCACAATCCATGTGTTGTACATAACGGTATACAGCACGCGGACTGTGATTCAAAGTGTTGTTTGAAGACCTGGAGGCATTGAAATATGTAGTAATGGAGTATATCTATATAAATACCTTATTATGTTGATTTTCATTTTGATTCGTCACATTTCCGTTGAAATTGATGTATATTATACCAGAAATACGAATATTCAACTTACAGCAACATATACAAAAATCAAGTCTTATCATAGCATCGAATAATCTTTTCCAGGTTCATTGAGAACTGATAATTTTTTAATGAAATGATTAACTATCTTTATGTAATCGTTTTCCTGTCATTTCAACTTCTATTATCATATTTAGAAGCCTTTTTATCGAGATGGAACAGCTTGTTGTCCTTGCGTCTGTTGTCCGTATGTCCGTATGTGATTCAAGAGACTTTGTTTATTTTGTTTTTTGTCACATTTAATTCGTTTAACATTTTAAATCTGATCTTATTCAAACATTAAACAGCTTTATATCGGTCTAAGTTCTAAAACTTACTTCTGTGAATATATATTTTAATATTCATTTACTAAAAGAGTAGTTTTGTTTTGAAATACCAGGGCAAATTGGTTGAAGCTGCTTCTGTGAAATTCAGAATAGGGTCTACGTTCAGCTTAAATTTTGTAGTCTCCCAAATGTTGCTTAATAAGCCCTACATAAAATAAGCAACCACGCCCGAATAGACGGGTTGTGCCAGCTTGGGAGAGCCAAAGATGATAGGGTGTGCGATAGGTCTTCCAGAAGGTTACAGATAGTATTGGAGTTGAATGGCCATACATGAACGATCGGGCATGGTGTAGGATTTACATAACTATGTCGTATCTTATACAAAAAAATGCTGATCGAAATATATTTTATACCCCCCGCTTTGTGGGATGTATATAGTGTTCATGGTGTCCGTCCTTCCGTCCGTCCGTCCGTCTTTTTTTGTTTTTAACAGCTGGTATCCATTATTCCTCCTAAACCACTGATCAGAATTTCATGAAACTTCTGCAGGTTCTTAATTACATATTGTAGATGTGCACTACGCTTTTCGTTTTCCAATAATTCCTTTTTCCAGATTTTACATGTTTAGGACTTTGTCATTTTAGCTCAATGCAAACCATATGGTGACCACATGGTATCCACTATTCTTCTTAAACCACAGATTGGAATTTCATGAAACTGATTGCGGGAGCTTCATTACATATTGTAGATGTGCACTACATTTTTATTTTCCCCGAATTCCACTTTTTACCAGATGTTTGACGTTTTTTGGACTTTGTCAATTTAGCCTAATGCAAACCATATGGTGACCACTCTGTATCCACTATTCCTCCCTGACCACTGAGCAGAATTTCATGAAACTTATGCAGGAGCTTGATTTTATATTGTAAATGTGCACTGCGCTTTTTGTTTTACAATAATTCCTTTTTTCGAGATTTTTGGCACGTTTTGGACTTTGTGGTTTTAGCTCTTCATATGGTGAATACCTGGTATCAACTGCTTCTCCTTGACCACATAATGTGACGTTCGACCTTCCTAGGATATTCATTCAAGGATCTTCTACTCTGAAACATCTTCGCAAATTCGCCAAAATTGAACTCAATAGTCTTTGGCTTGTCCCAACTTGAAATAGTATCCGGCAGATTCTCATCATATGAAAGATGGCCATCAGTCAAGCTAGTCATTGGATTGCTCCTTTACAAACTGAAAGGAGGCCCAGTGAGAAACTGAGGCTCTTGAAAGCCTCCTGTTGGGCTATTGTGAAAAGATGACATGCTGTCGTGTTAAATCGAGTAAAGGTCTTGATTGGTCGAGTAACAGGTCGGAAAAAAACGAGTTATGGTCGGGAAGATCTTGCATAGAAAAAAAGAAAGAATCTTGTTAGTTGAGTAATGATCGAGTACTAATCGAGTTGATCTGGAAGTCACTCGGCATAATTCGAGAGGTGAATGAGTTAAAGTCGACTAAAAATCGGCATGATGGGCTAAAATTTTTAAACTCGATCAAGGCCAATACTTTTTCGACATCTTCACGACGAACTCGATCAGACCACGATTGATTCCCGACATGTTCTCGACATATAATGCACACGACCCCTTCACGATATTTTACATGGCAAAAATATTCGGGAACACAGCTCGAGTTCAGAAGAGTTAGTAAGATCGCCCAAATTAGGTTAGTAGATTGAGCACAAGCATTCAAGATCAGTGTCCTGGCCGATGAATATTCATGAATATTCATAGATCGAGTTCGGTTGAGTTGCTTAGATCGGCAGTGTAAACCTACCATTAGGAACACCGAGGAAAACAAATTGAGTTAAACGAAGAGGTACCTTATGTTTTGAAATTTTGTCAGACATTCGGACTACTCAGGTTTTAACCATCTGAAAGCATTATAATGATTTGTACCATGGACCCCCTAATTTTTATCCATAATTTAATTTCACACATTTCTATAAGCAATCTGAAAGAAAAAATCATTACTTCTTTTTCATTTTGTCACGTTTGTAACCTTGCTAATGTTAAACCTGTAAAAGATTCAGAGGGGTTTCGACTCCCGACAAATTTTAAATTACTTATATCTCGAAAATAAGATCATTATGTTTTCATTTTTTTCTCTTAATTACTTGGTTTTCAATTAATAAAAAAATAACATTTATCTGAAATTTTGTTTAATTTCAAATTGAGTACCAAACCTCTTTTCAAGAGATAAGTGTGTCTTTTGACAGCTCAACAACTTATTTGACATAGATAATCACCAGGGCGTGCTTGAAAAAATTAATTCATTTTCACAAAATGTTACTATGACCCAAGAAAAGAACTGGATGTCCAATTTAAAAAGTAGACTATAGCAACTTCTATTTGATTACCAAGTAGAAACCGTCATAAATTCGTTATAATCGGTGCTCGTCTCGTAGGTTTCCCCTGTAAGGTCGGAACTCGAACGGTTTATCCGTTATCTTTCCGGTTGAAGTGCGTTTCATCAGTTAAATCAGAGTTACAACGAACGAGAACCGAACAAAACATTAACCTATCCTTTATTCAACGGACATTTTTTGCAGTATAGGTATGTTATACATTTTGAACACCTTCAAAATTTTTCAACGTAAAAAAGGACATGACCTAACATGCAATGTATTCACCGAATAAAGAACAAACGACAAATGTGTATAAACGGAGACGAACGAATGTAATATTTTATATACGTTCGGTGTCCGTTTAGGGTGTACGCTAATGTGCAAAAGGGGCTTCAAAATAACTACATTTTGTTAAGTTATATGTACTGTGTATTTTTCCTCTGCATATGCACATTTCCACAACTTAAGTGCAGATAAAATCTAAATATTTGGAAGTCCATCAACCGAAATACGTGTAAAAACTAACAGAGAAGAACTAACAAATAAGATGTATTAGAATAGCCAAAAACAGCCAAGGACACAGCTATGCAAGAGAGAGATATTCATTAGTTTTAAACAAAATTTTCCAAAATTTTGATATTGCAAATTTTCAAATAATTTTGGTTTTTCGTTCCAGCACCGAACTACTGGCTTCTGGGTTGGTGAATACCCTCAGGAATTAGCTGTCAACCAGCAGAGGCATCGGCCCAGTGGTAATAAACAACAAAATACCGAATTTACTCTGATTTTTGTCTTTGCATTTGCGCATTTCGACAACTTATATCTCTTGATTGCAGATAAATCAAAACATTTGGAATTCTATAAATCCATAAGAAATGAAGAGAAGATCAAAAAGATCTAAATATAAAAGCCAAAATCAGCTAAGGACAGAGCTGTGTAAGCGTTGCATCTGAGTTTATAAATTTGGAAGTAAAGCGGCTCTTTTGGGTTACATGTACAAAAGTACTTCAATCACATCATGTGTCAAAACAGCTCTGTTTTGGACTTTACTTTAGACCATTTTATTTCTATATACTTTCTAGACCTTGTATTAGCATTTATACACAGTATATACATGTATACTGAAACATCCATAACCTGCACGTTCGAAACTATTAATTCCAATTTCATTTTATTTAGGTGGTTCGGGTGTCTTAAACTGTGCATCTATCTTGCGCATGGTATGCAAACTTGAATTTACCATTTTAATGTTGTAAAAAGAATTTTGAATTGTTTATTGATGATAAATAAAATAAAATAAGCAAACATTAATGCTGCGAGTCTGCAATATACTACACTTCTTGAAAAATTCTTATTTCGTCAGTTGGAGATAATTATATGAAAATAATAATGGAAAATAATACTTTCAGGATTTTGTCAGAAAATATCATTATTTACCACCATTGTTTATATCATATCGCCAACTCATTAGTTTTACGAACTTAGTACTATAGTCTATTCAAATAAAAATTCTAAGCTTGTATTTTTTTCCATATAGAACATATTAAAATGGTCAAAATCTTGCTAATTTCGGAAGTTTTTCCAGCAAAAATTACTTCGGAGACCCATTCTTTTTTACAAAAAAATTGAAGTGCTTTGAAAAACAGGAAAACTAGAAAAATCTATCATTTTATTTTCAGTCACCCGACTTATCATATGTGTATTAAACTTTCCGTAAATTGCAGTTACTTTCATTGCAATATCTTTTGAAGTCTCATTGAATTGAATATAAAATGTAGTATGTAATGAGTTCAATGAAAAATGTCATTGCATGATAATGATATGTCCAGTTTCACTGACTTCATTGAATAGGAAGTATACTAGATGTCAGCGAAAAGGCAAGACCTGATATTCATACTATATAAATTTTCTATGTCGAATTATTAGAAATCGATGCCTTTTGATGGATTACTTAGCGAAATGCCTTCCTTAATTTTTGCCTCTATACTTTTTTAGTGCACTCTTGAAGGTTTGTGACGGCATCAAATGTTGATTAAGTGGTCAAAATCAAAATTTCAAAACAGTCCAAACTTTGCAATCAAACTAAACAAAAATAAACTGTTGCATTTTGTTGTTGAAACTACCGATTATTGATAGTTATCATTAAGATTTGATAATTTGCAAAATGTGCCAAAAAGAAGCTGGAAAAGTTTTAAACTTTTTAACGTCATTCAGAGAAGACCAGAATGATAGTGATGTAAACAGGACATTCTTCTTTCGCTTTGGAAACCAAGCTATGCACTAATATTAACAATAATCTTTACAAAAGGATATTTATAATGTGCAGTTTCACATTATTATCAAAATCATCATCTTTTTTTTTTAATTACTGAAAACCTCATATTGCCAGTGTACACACACCTCCGGAATACACACTACTTCTAATATGACGCTCTTCTTTTGCTTTGTTCTAAATTCAATATGCACGTATGTGCGTATTGTATAATATCAAATAATTTTTATGTACATCTTGCATATTTCATTTTCTGCAAATTTTGTGCAAAATAAAATTTCAAATAATGAATCACTCAAAAGGCCGCATCAAATAATGACAATACTAGAAATTAAAATCAGTTAATAAAAAAAAATAAAAAAGTAAAACATAAACAAAAAAGAAGAAACAAATAAAAAAAAAGGCATATACCAAAAAAAAAGAAGAAAAGAAAAATACTGAAATATTAAGTGTTGCGTTTTCTTAAGAACTCAAAATATATCATTGTTTACATCCTTAAATATACAAAGAATAAGGTTAAATAAAATAGAACATCGTATGTTTTAAAACGTATATGCGGACTCTAGATTTATGAAGGAATTTGCTTCACTTTACACCATTTTGCCAAATGGCTTGATCTGTTAGTAAATGTGTTGAATTTTTGTTCTCCAAGTCTGGATCTTGCCCTGCGGACTACCTCTTCTGGTTCATACACCTCAATATCTGTGTAGTCATGGATGAATGTGTTTTTGTCTTTGATACTAAATGTAAATGTTTCCTCCACTACTTGTCGTGTACCCAGAATTCCATTGTAATTGTAATGAATAACATCTGCTGTTACATTTTCGGCAATTCCGGTTTCAATAACTACAGCTTCATGAGGCAAGCCATAATACCTATATCGTATAACATCTCCTGGTGATATGTCTTCGTATGAACGAACTTTCAACATTGGCAATCTCTGTATGCGTTTGCTCCCAGTCTAAAAATGAAACATTGAATGGGGTTAATAACAAAATTACCGAACAGAATTGTCAAGAACCAAAGTACATGAGGCAAAAAGACAAAGCAGTTGGAAATTCACCGGACGATAGTAGACCGCAATTGTCCCGACTTGGTGCAGGCATTTCAAAAGAGATGGTGGGTTAAATCGGTTTCATAGCGTGCCAAACATCCCCTTCCATTGCGGTAGTGACCTGTAGCAACTCAACAGAAATTTCGAATGAAAGGTTTTAGACAGTAAAAAGACATTTTTCTTTATGTGTGACCTAAAAAATCATCTATTAAACGATGGAAACGATAAAATGCATTTTTCTGTCGTCAAGAAATATTTAAAAAAAAGACATCACGAGATATACATACGATTACATTTTTGTTGACATCACACAAAATACAAAATCTGATATTTTGTCCCTTTTTAAATCATTTTTAACATTTAATATTTCACATTTTGAACAATAATACAATTATGTTTCTACCAGAAAATATCACAACATTCTATAATAGAAAATTAATATCATGCAGACACCTTAATTAAAATGTTTGTTCTAAACTAAACAAATTATTTCAGTATGGTTGCTACGTAGAATTCCAAAAATAAGTTGTCTTTGAGACTTTAAGACAAATATAAAAGTTTGGAATCAAATATTTTTGAAATCCATTAAATTAAAAAGTTTGTCCTAAACTAAACAAATTATTTCAGTATGGTTGCTAGGTAGAATTCCAAAACATAAATGGTCTTTAGGGCTCGCAAGATATTTATCTAAATTGGAATCGAATATTTTGGAAATCCAATTGCTGAAAATATTTGTCCTAGATGAAACAAATTCTAAATGTGTGGTTGCTAAGTAGAATTTCAATACACAAGTGGTCTTTGAGACTTTCAGTAAAGTTTTGCAACTTAGAATCGCATTTGAGATTTCTAATTATTCAAAATCTCGTTTTCTACTATACCCTTGTTAAAATACATCATTATATGCTCAAATGTAAAAAAATATGAGTCTTTGACATTTTCAGGAAATTTACCAAAGTTGGAACCGGAATCAAAACTCCAAAAGCTTATTTAAATTCTACAGACTATATGCAACGATTCTGCATAAAGATTTAAGCCCTAAATCCAAAAATGTAGGAGAAGTTTTTGTCACATGCCACATTTGTTAAAATCCACATCTTTGGGCCTTTGTGAATATTAACATCTTGGGGCCTATTGCTTGCACTAAGATGAGGATAAAAAATCCGAACCCTTATTGCGCATCTACAGACTAAATGCAACAATACTACAATGAAATTAAATCCCTAAATCCATAAATGTAGGAGGAGTTTGTGTCTAATGCCACTTGTGAAAAAAGTAAAAATTGACATCTTGGGGCCTCTTGTTGCATCAAGAGCAATATCAAAAATCAGAAAGCTTGCTGCGAATCTTCAGACTATATGCTATAGTCTCTATAAAAGAAAATTAAAAAATGAAATCCCTAAATCCAAATATGTAGTGAGAGTTTGCGTCACAGCAATAGTGTGACGGACGAACGGACAGACAGACGGAGGGTGTATCAATATCCAGGAATTTTCATGGAAAGTGCTTGGATAATAAACACTCACTATAATTTTCCGATATTAATCAGAAGCTTTTTAATCACATTATCATTCAGTTCAATAGAAATGTGGTTCTCTTTTTTGGAACGTTAAAACATAGGGGCTTGCGATACTTTTTAGCCATTTCCATTACATGAAAAACCATACTTTGCAACAATAGTCTGTAGGTGGTCTACTGCGTATAAAAGGTTTTTTTTCAGGTTCGCCGTTTAACCAAGATGGCCGCCAGCGAGCAACATGGTTTTAACATTGGACCCTATTGAAAAAAACTGAACCAATCGGAATCAAACTTGGCCGAAATAGTCTTTTGGTGGTCCGCTGCGAAAAGGTGTTTTACAGGCTCGCATAATAACCAAGATGGAGGCCAGTGGGGAACAAAGTTTTAACATTGGACCCTATGGGAAAACACGTTCAAAGATGTTCTCCTCTGAAACTGCTGAGCCAAATAGAATCAAACTTTGCTACAATATTCCTTGGGTGATCCCCCGCAAAAAAAGGTATTTTTCAGGTCTGTGCTATTTCAAAGATGGCTGCTAGCAGGTAACATAGTTTTAACACTGGTCCCTATGGGAAAACACATTCAAAGATCTTCTCCTCTGAAATTGTTCATCCAAATGAAACAAATTTTTTCATAATAGTCGTTGGTTGGTCACCTGCAAAAAAGTGTTTTCAGGTCTGTGCTGTATCCAAGATGGCCGCTAGCGGGAAACATAGTTTTAACATCGAACCATTTAGGAAAACACATTCAATTTTCTCTTCCGAAAATACTGAGCCAATCGGAACTTAACTTGGCTACAATCTTCATTGGGAGATCCCCTGCAAAAATGGATTTTTTCAGGTCCTTGCTATATCCAAGATGGCCGCCAACAGGAAACACACTTTTAACATTGCAACACATTGGAATTCAAATATCCTCTCTACTGAACTGCTTTGCCTATTCGCACGAAACTTGGTCACAACAGTTTTTATGTGGTCCCTGCAAAGAAATGTTATTTTCTAGGTTCACACTTTATCCAAGATGTCTACCGGTAGGCACCATAGTTTCACATTGGATCATATGGGAAACAGTTATAAAAGATTATCCTTTTACACTATTCGGCATATTAGAATTAAAGTTTAACATTGGCTCTTTAACATAAACTATCAATGAAAGTCAAGGCTCATCTAAGTATGGTTGCTAGGTAGAATTCCAAAAATAGGTGGTCTTTGCAGAGACTTTAAGAAAATATAAAAAGATTGGAATCAAATATTTGTGAAATTCATTTCAGGTGTCTCAGTGATAATTTTCCGCCATTTTTGTATTATATTTGTTCATGTAGGTTTCATTCATTAAAAAATTAAGCAAAATATTTACTTAAAATGTTAAGAAAGTTCCAAAGTATTTAATTTTGTTATTCTTTAACACTTTTACAACATTTTCATTTCAAAAACGTGAACTTAAACTCAGTGGCTTTAAATATGTTGCTGGATTTACAGAACACAGAAATTATGCAAGGGAGATAATTGGATAAAAGAATTTAAGATAGATATCACTAGAGAAATAAACATTTCGCAATTTCCCCATCTTATTTCAATAGTGACTCCTAATTTTTATCTTGTATATGTAATGATTTTAAAACATTTGCAAAGTATGAACAAAATCTATAATAGAGTTTTCACGCTATCCTCTCATATTATTATTTTCCCTATCATTTCTAAATAAAATTCTGAAATTTTCAATTTCAGGTTTTGGTCTTAAATACTCGGCGACCCCCAAACTTTATTTCACATTTTGAACAATAATACAATTATGTTTCTACACAGAAAATATCACAAAATTCTATAATAGAAAATTAATACCATGCAGACACCTTAATTAAAATGTTTGTCCTAAACTAAACAAATTATTTCAGTATGGTTGCTACTTAGAATTCCAAAAATAAGTTGTCTTTGAGACTTTAAGACAAATATAAAAAGTTTGGAATCAAATATTTTTGAAATCCATTAAATTAAAAAGTTTGTCCTAAACTAAACAAATTATTTCAGTATGGCTGCTAGGTAGAATTCCAAAACATAAATGGTCTTTAGGGCTCGCAAGATATTTATCTAAATTGGAATCGAATATTTTGGAAATCAAATTGCTGAAAATATTTGTCCTAGATGAAACAAATTCTAAAAGTGTGGTTGCTAAGTAGAATTTCAATACACAAGTGGTCTTTGAGACTTTCAGGAAAGTTTTGCAACTTGGAATCGCATTTGAGATTTCTAATTATTCAAAATCTCGTTTTCTACCAAACACTTATTAAAATACATCATTATATGCTCAAATGTAAAAAATATGAGTCTTTGACATTTTCAGGAAATTTACCAAAGTTGGAACCGGAATCTAACTCCAAAAGCTTATTTAAATTCTACAGACTATATGCAACGATTCTGCATAAAAATTTAAGCCCTAAATCCAAAAATGTAGGAGAAGTTTTTGTCACATGCCATATTTGTTAAAATCCACATCTTTGGGCCTTTGTGAATATCAACATCTTGGGGCCTATTGTTTGCACTAAGATGAGGATAAAAAAATCCGATTTGTTAAAATCCACATCTTTGGGCCTTTGTGAATATCAACATCTTGGGGCCTATTGTTTGCACTAAGATGAGGATAAAAAAATCCGAACCCTTATTGCGCATCTACAGACTAAATGCAACAATACTACAACGAAATTAAATCCCTAAATCCATAAATGTAGCAGGAGTTTGTGTCTCATGCCACTTTTGTAAAAATTGACATCTTAGGCCTCTTGTTGCATCAAGAGCAATATCAAAAATCAGAAAGCTTGCTGCGAATCTTCAGACTATATGCTATAGTCTCTATAAAAGAAAATTAAAAAATGAAATCCCTAAATCCAAATATGTAGTGAGAGTTTGCGTCACA
>MJUU01067087.1:0-13323 GCA_002080025.1 Modiolus philippinarum | reverse complement strand
CCACCACCACCACCCAGATACCTTAAATTCACCACCACCACCATCGCCGCCGCCGCCGCCACCACAATAGCCTATCAATCCACCAGCAGCAGCAGCAGACATATCCAAGTATGGACGAGAACCAGCAGCAGCAGCAGCAGACATATCCAAGTATAGACGAGAAGCAGCACCAGCAGCAGCAATATAATGATAATTTTAGAAAAAAGTTTGAAAGCTAAAGGTTAGGTAATCATTATAAGTTATTACGTTAGCATCGTATAGATCATTTGGATCATTTTATAACTGGGTTTAGTATACACCATTAAGGTAAGGGTTATTATTTGGGTGAAGGTTTACATATTTCATTTCAGTTTAGAATTGCACAGTGACACATACATCAGTTCATTAAATATATCAGTTGGGCTAGGGTTGGGTTATATACATGAAAAATGTATTGTTGAAGATTACATTAAAGTTAGGGTTCGTTAAGGTCATAGCTACGGATTATGGTTAGAGTACCAAAGTGTAGGACTTAGGGTTGAGGCTATGGTTAATGTAAGGCTTAGGAATACATACATTCTTTTGTGTAAGATGAAATACACTATTTGGGGTATGGTTAGGATAATTCATATCAATTAGGTTATGTTTGGAATTATATTATCAGTATAATTTAGGGTATTAAGGGTAGGGTTGAAGTTGTAGCGTTAGTATATTGGTATTATTAATTAAAGTTGGGTTTATGTATGGTTGGCTAAGGAGTTGGTTGAATTAGGGTAAAAGTTGGGGAAAGGTGAGAAGGCTTGGCTTAAGGTTAGAGTTGGGTTTGGATTAGTTGAGATTGATTCGTTATAAAATTAAGGGCTTTGGTTACACAATCAGTTTAATGGCTAAGTATGACTTAGATCACATGGATAAGAATCATATATATCTTTAGGGTTAATGATTGGATTATATTTATCATTTGGGTTAAGGTTAGGCACGGGTAACGTTCATTATAAGGGTTTTAGGTTTAGGATCGTTCCTGTTAGAATTATACATCCTAACGTTATGTTTAAAATATCATGCATCATTACGGTTGGATTCAAGATTCAGGGTTATGTCTATGAATTGGGTTAGTAAGATAAAGGTAGGGGTCGGAATAAGGGTTAAGATCAAGGTTAAAGTAAGGGGCAAAATTGGATTAGGCTCAGATATATATAAGTGTTGGAGATTGTGCTAGTATTAGGGTGAAAGTTAAATTAGTGTTAGGTTAAGATTTAGAGTAAGTAAGGGTTAGTGAGGGTAGAGTTAATGTTGAAATGAGGCTACGGTTAAGGTTATGGTTATAGCTTAGGAATAGTTCAAGGGTTAGAGGTGATGTTGTGTTAGTATTAAATTATTGTTAATACTTAGGTTAGGGTTTAGGGATAGATTAAGTATTGGTAAGTAATGTTAGATATCGTTATGTATTATGATTAGGGTTAGTAAAAAGGATGGTTTGGAATTATTGTTGGGTTAGGATAAGGGCTTAGAGCTCAAATTCCAGGTAAAGGTGATTAAGGTAAGGTTAAATGTTAGTGATAGGGAAAGCTTAAGATTAAAAGAATAGGCTTAAAATTGGTTTACTACTTAGGAATAGGTTGTGTTAAGGTTATGTTAAGCTTGACATAGGGTTAGGGTAAGGCTAGGCTTAACATTGGTTTACAATTTAGGAATATATTGTGTTATTATTAGGTTAGTTAGATGTAGGGTTAGGATTTAGAATTAGAGTGTATATTGGTAGAATTAGGTTTGGCTAGGACTAAGGGTTCGATTTAAGAAATTATTAGGTTTTGGATTAGAGTAAGAAAGGATCAGTAAGGGTTATGTTACGGTTGAAATGAGGTTGTGTAATTATTAAGTTATGGTTAGAATATAATGTTAGAGCTCGTGTCTAAGTTAAGGGCTCCCTGTTAGTAAATGGGTGATTAGCTTAAAGGTAAGAATAGTTTAGGATTCGACGTTGTGTTAGTATTAAGTTAGGGCTAGATTATTATGATATTGCTTATGTCTAGGTTAAGGGCTAAGTGTTGGTGTCAGTGTGAATAACTTAAAGGTTAGGGTTAAGATACTAGTAATAGGGTTAGGTTTCTGTAAGGTTAAGGTAAAAGTTATGGTGTAATGTAAGTGATAGGGTCTAAGGTTATCATTAAGGGTTTGAAGTCAGGGTAAGGGTGAAACTTAGTAAAGTTGGGGTAAGGTAATCGATATTTTGAATGAAAAAAAAATAGTATGACATTCAAAAATAGAAAAAAAGAAAAATAACTGTAATAGTTAGAAATAAATAACAGAATAACATTCAAATATAAAAATAAATTAATAAAGAGTTGTCATAGCAACTTAGGATAGGGTTACATTTAGTTGTTAGATAAAGGAAGTTGGTTATGAAATAATGTGGAAAAAGGGAAATAATTCTACGAATTGGATGAAAAATGGCGGGAAAGCTAAAAATAGCAGACGACACTATATAATTATGGCGACAAAGGGGAAATACCTCTAAGGATTGGATGAAAAATGGCGGGAAATCTAAAAATATCAGGCGACAGTATAGATATTAGGCAGGTAAGGGGAAATAACTCTAAGACTTGGATGAAAAGGGGGAAAATTATGAAATAAAATAGGAAAGAATAATAAAAAACCAATAGCAGACAACATTATTATAGAAATTTGGTAGGGAGAGGAAATCACTTTAAGAATTGAATGAAAAAAGGAGATAATTATGTAATATAATTGGAAACAAAATGGCAATAGCAGACGACACTATAGGAATTTGGAGGGAAAAAGGGAAATACTTCTAAGGATTGGATGAAAAGGAAAGATAATTATAAAATAAAGTGGAAAATAATAAAATAACACATACAAAAGGTAACACAAGAGGACTTTAGTCTAAAAATTGGATGAAAAGGGAGAATTTATAAAGAACAATACTGAAAAAAAGGTGAAATGCTATTACAACAGATCAAAAAGCGCGGGAAATAAGTAGCAAGAGTTATGTCCCTTTGACGAACGCGGCCGTGATAGAAGACACCCACAAATAAAACAAATGCGGGTCAATTACTAGCAAGAGTTATGTCCCATGACGAACGCGGACGTGATAGAAGACACCCAAGAAATATAATGACAATTTTTGACTGACAACGCCTGGATATAAGTCTAGAAATTGGATGAAAAAGGACGAAAAAACAAAGAACTAAACAGAAAAAGGATAAAATACAATGAAAACATCCGAAAGACCACGACCCAGTCGTTCCAACTAGTGAAAATACCGGACTTCCGGTCTGTACTTGGGGCTACGCCCACTTCCGGTCGCGTATGTACATTGTAGTAAGGTTTAACAGGACCCCTGCGGGGTCTTGCACTCTTTCAACACGTCATTTCCGGTCAACATGGCTACTTACAGTAGATATATACCTACTTCTGGTATGCACATGGGGATACGCCCACTTCCGGTCGCGCATGTACACTCTAGTAAAGTCATACATGACCCCTGCGGGGTCACGTGTTCTTCCAACACGTCATTTCCTATCAAAATGGCTACTTACAGAAGATACACACCTACTTCCGGTTTACATATGGGGATACGCCCGCCCACTTCCGGTTGCGCATGTACATTGTAGTAAGGTCACACGAGGCTCCTGCGGGGCCTTGCACTCTTTCAACACGTCATTTCCAGTCAATATGGCTACTTACAGTAGATACACACCTACTTCCGGTTTACATATGGGGCTACGCCCACTTCCAGTCGCGCATGTACATTGTAGTTAGGTCCCACAACACCCCTGCGGGGTCACGTGTTGTTCCAACATGTCATTTCCGGTCAATATGGCTACTTACAGTAGATATATACCTACTTCCGGTTGCGCATGCGCAATGTTGACATGTTATACAACACGCCTGCAGGGTCACGTGTTGTTCCAACACGTCATTTCCGGTCAACATGGCTACTTACCGTAGATACATACCTACTTCCGGTTGCGCATGCGCAACCCAAACACTTCGTGTTCCGGTCACGTGACTGCCTGTCACGTGACTTCTGGTCACGTCATTTCCGGTCTACGCCACTTCCGTTGACGTCACTTTCGGCTCCAACACGCTCCACCACCTCAAATGTGAGTTTGTCTGTGCCCATATACTACTAGCACTGCACATTGTTTAAGGACTCATGGTGACTTCAAGATGAAGAACAATGCTTGGTTTAATCGTGTATTTATAGAGACTTTGTCTCACGTGCATTTACTCCATATTATTTCATTGTTAATTTGAAACACGAAACATTGATGTGTTTAAACTGTCATATATTGAGAATTCTATTTACCCAGTGTCATGCAATGAATACATGTATATAAATTAGTACCTTGCAAAGTCTTGACATATTGCTAGACCAGTAGGTTAGGAGACTATGGTTCTGATTTCCGACTTCTTTTAGTGCATTCTGAACAACCATATCAGGCGAAAAATGGTCAACTCCATTAAAATCAATAATACGAACCTCATCCTCATGTCTAAAATAGATAGTTTCTTTTGTGACTGTGTACTTTCCAAATATGCGGGGTAAATTAAAATGAACAACTGTAACCTTAAATGCGTGTTCGTCTGAATCAATTCTGTGTACTTTTGATACTACTCCTTCATGTGGAAGGCAAACATACTTGAAAGTCACGACATCTCCTTTATTAGGCAGCATTTCTGTGCCGATAACATTCTTTGCTTTATAAAAAGTTGACAGAATTAGAGGTGTTACATATTTGTAAACAATTCGCACAATAATGGGTGTAATAATAGAAATGATAGGAGTACGTCGATCCACTTGGTTACAAATGGAAACAACAAGAGTTGCAAAACTAGAAACTAAGTTTATTAAACGCTGGTTTCTTTTTTTACAAAAACATTTTTGGCATAGTAATTTATCATTGAAAAGTGCTCTCAAGTGATAGATTTGTAAACTAATATTAACCAACGAAAATATATTTGTAATGAGTGGTATCAAATCTTTATCAAGAGGTGAACGTGCGACAGCGGTTATTATCTCTGACATCCCTTCACTAAGATCTAAAACTGTATTTGTTGCGTTTATGGTCTGACTGCTGCAATTCACACCTTGTGCGCATTGAGTTGCAAAATGTTCACAATTATTATTAAATAGCGAATAGTCAGACGGAACTGAGTTTTGTTCAGCAAAGATTCTCGCCCGGTTAATAATATCATTAGGTGTGAAACGATTTGATTGATAAATAACTTTTTCAATCACATCTTTGCGGAGATCAAATTTTTTTGTTGTTGTTACAATTTGTGCCTGACGATTCGGTTGAAATTTATCCAAGTGTATATAGGTTAAACTGAAGCATGATTCATCTGAGTTCGCCCCCTGCACTACGTCTTCTACGATGGCATGATGATGATAAATGCCTTTCATTTTTGGAAAACGAATAGAATCACCACATTTTATGTGGTGAATGTTTTTGACCTTCTCATATTTTAGGCAATTGAAACAAAAGCCTTCCTCAAATGGCATTTGACCATCTCCAGTTTGGAATTCATTTTCAACAGCAACATTGCGTGTATCTGGTTTCCCGTCTTCAGCACTGCATTGAACCTGCATTGCAACGCCAATATTTGTAATATATATTTCGAAATAGTTTTACTTATTTCTTCACCTTCGACGTCAGGTGTATTTTCCTTAGAACATTGCTATCGGTCTTTTCTAAAATGGATAAAATGGACAATAAATCATTAACAAATAACAGAAAACACTCACAAAAAGACAAAAACACAACAAAATAAATAAAAGATATTACTACAAGTAAAGAAAAAATATTTATAAAAATAATAATGATAAAAATGAACAGGTCAATTACAGTGGGGTGCAGGCATAACCTCTCATAAAGTTAACTTGAAGCAGTCATAAAAGCTCCTTTAAGTTAACTTAGAACTGGTATAAAGTCTGCTCTAGAACACTTCTATGTCTGCTCTAAAACCTTGACCGCTCTGACCAGTCATGGCAGAGACATATACATATGCAAGTTTGATTTTTATTGTCCATTCTGATAAAAAAATACGGTGTAAAAAAAATTCTGATTTTTTTCAGTCTTTAAGCATACGGTTGATAGGGTCATTTTCAAAATTAGCTCGTTGCCAAGGGCAAGAAAGTCAGTTCTGGTTGGCAGTGATTAATTTATTTTTTGCAATTTTACAATACTTTTTGGTTTGTGGCTGCTACGATATTTCATGAAAAATTATGTTGTTTTAGGGACTTTCACTTTGCTGAATTTTTTTAAATGTTTCTCTGTTTCTTTAATAGATTTAGAGATATAAGCATAATTTTAAACTCGGACCTCGAAAAACAGTTCTTTGGCTATATGCCCAAAAGCACTGTGTCGATTCCACCAAGACTCTGAATGTTTGGAATCCACTTTCGTTTATAAATACATCTTGTTTGAGTATCTTTATTAATTGAAATGTATCCAGAATTATAAACTATTGAATACTTTAGACGTGGCAAAGAGGTTTAAGTAATTATATCAAAAAGATGACAACATTTGATTATTTATTCATGATATTTGACACGTGTTTCAACGTAGTTTACGGGTTTGAATTTCTGAATGTGCATGGTTTGGACTGTTTTATAATTTAAAAGGTGTACGGTTTTAAGTTTTTGCTGCGAAGCTATCAAATTACTAATTCTGTTTAGTTCCATAATACTCTGAATATTTTTTATAGTAAAAAGACTTGATTATATTGAATAATTTAATTATTTTACTCTTTTTTCGACAATGTACCCCCAATACTATATGGTGGATGATTATGTTTGGAATTCACTATGAAAATGTTGTAAAATGATTTTATAGTTTATTGGTGATAAATCACCTTAAATAAGCAAAATTTATTCCTTGGACACGCAAAAAAACTTACTTTTTGAAAACCGTTATTTGATTGGGGAGGGGTAATTATTCAAAAATGATAGGGAAAAATCACATTTTCATGATTTCTTTATAAATTTGATCGACCGTTGATCCAAATTTTTTATTTCTTATTTCTTAAGTGGTCATTTTATCACACTTTTTCCAACACTTCCATCAAAATCCAATTGTTTTATTTTTATTAAAATGTTATGCTAACGGTTTTATTCAATGGACGGGGAGGTGCCATAAAACTGGTTTAATCCACAATTTCTTTTGAAATGCCTGTACCAAGTCAGGACTACTGCGGTCGAAATTATTCCGGTGGTTTCTACCTATTTTGTCTTTTTGCCTCATGGACTTTGGCTCTCTTGGTAATTCTTGTTCAGTAATTTTGTTTTAACCCCATTCATTTAAAAGTGAAAATCACCCTCCTTTGAAAAATTAGTTTGTTTTATTACTTTTCATTGAAATTTAAAGTGCTTTGAACAAACTTTCAATTACAAAAGAAAAATGAAATATCCATGTTTTAATTCTTCGTCCCCCGAACTACAAGCAATATATTTTTAAGTACCAATTCACTTTGGTATTTTGTTATTAAATCCATATTGCAATTAAAATCTTTTAACCGTTGAACAAAAAATTTATATTCGTAATATTCCGTGTAAACGTATATTCATTATAAAATAAAACTTCTATACTACATATGACATAATATTTCTACACTTTGTAACAAATATTATATACCATTTACACCCCCATTAAGCTGAGTTCTCGATAAACAGTTTAGGTAAGAAGGGTTCGCGTATAATTGGTTTAGTTCGGTTGGATAATGTTTAGGCCGGTTGAGAAAAATGTAAACAAATGTCTTATCACATGGCCTAACCAACATGGGGGGAAATATCGCGCGAGGACTAGTACATATGCGGAAAATACTACTCTAGGACTAAATTGAATAAAAATACACAAATCTGGATGTGTGTGATCGAGAGAGGCAGGAAAATTTGTTTGTTTACATATGAAATGTAAAAAAGTGAAGCGTACATTCTAAAGATAAATTAATCAGCTATCTGCTTCCTTTTCAAGAATTAAAATCGGCTGTGTACTTTTCAAGAACATGCACGAACCAATAACCCACCCTACAAGAATGGATATATTCTCGATTCGAGTAATGCGTAGTAAAACCATTTTATACATCTATTTATGAAATTTCATAATTTTTGTATGGTCCTACATGCGTATCCGGACTGGTATCCAATATTGGTGAAATTATAAACAATATAATAGAGCGCTTAGCGAGAAAAATGAGTACATGCAAAAAATCCTTAGTTTGGACTAGAACATGCAATATTTCTAAAGAAGCAGACAAATACATGTCTTCTCAAAGTGTACACATTATAAAATACTGATTAATAAAAGCTTTCTGGATAAGGTAATTTACATTTTTTATCAAAAGGTCAGATGAGAAAGCATACAAACATACTAGTATCACAAGCCGTAGAAAAGAAAGTCAAAAGAAAGTTTGAGTAAGAACAATTTCATACACTATCATGGATCGAAATGGAGAAATTGTTTCAATCAAGTTGCGATATGTTTATGTAAAGCCGTCATATGATCTGTAGAGCAACTAATAGTTACTGCAAAAAATAACAAGAAGTAGAATGAATCGATTGATGGATGAGACATTATAAACTAATTAATTGACCAATGTTACTGTGAGGGTAAAAATAATACATACTTGCAGTGTGATGAAAAATTTAATTTTAACCTTACCAGCAATAGCACTAAAATGTATGTCGATTCAAAGATAATTTTGTCATGAAAAGTGTTGAGTACCCATTGGTGTTTCAAAGTGGTCATCAGATTCAGACATCTTTGGACTTCTTATAAGCCCTGCCGCGGAAAGTGGCGCACCCTATACACCCACTGACAAGAGTAGACGCGGGCGTTAGATTACTACAAACTGGTAAGACATAGGAAAGCGATTACTGCAATCTCCGATACCTCTTACTACCGAAAATCGGAAACTTTAACATAGTACAATGTATTTGATGAATTAATTTTGAAAACTCTGTATCCTATTCCAGACTAGACTATATAAAGAACAAAACCCAGTCGTTCGTTTGTACGACAAATGCCGCAATTAGCTAAACATTGAAAACAATGAAAGTATTGAATTTTCTAGAATCACCTTAACCAAAACATATGAGATGACTACATTTAGGATCATCTGTATCATGTATATTGTACTTTCTTCAATTTACAAAATTATAGGCCTTCATTGTCAACATTTTATCTCAGTATCTTCAGTAATCACTTTCCTATGTTTACCCAGTTTGTAGTAACCGTCTATCCACTCTGTCCGTCCGTCACACTTTTCTATAGCATCACTAGAGGTGTGTTGTTTTAATTGTTCGTTTCCGCGATCTGACTTTGACTGGCGGGACTCAATGTGAAATGAATATTTTCTAGTTTTCAATTTGATTCTTAAGAAACATACATGTACGGTCAACAAATTGCGTTTCTTTTGAAAGTACATTTTTGTTGATGAGCAAATCACATACCCTAAATACTGCTACTGTTATCTTTCAATATAATAAAAAAAACTGCAACGCTACTTTTTGTCATGTTCTAGTCCTCTACGTATTTTCATTGCATGTCCTGATACTCGTATAGTAATACTTTAATTTTACACAATATTATTAAGCAATCTGGATTGAAAATCATTCTATAAATAAAAACAATAGATTCACTGACCTTTCTTATCATAAATAAACATATAGTTACCAGAATTATTCCAAATAAACATGTTCCGTGCTACGAGCTGAAATCGTCCGCTTTGGTGTAAACGATTAGACTGATCGGTTCGTTGATGATTGAAAGATATAACGGTGTGTTCGATAAGGTAAATTGAAATTACGATGGAGTAAGAGGGTGTATTTAGAATAGGCATACTTTTTTATATTTATTTCATTAATATCTAATTTATTTTTTTATATTTAAGTTTAAAACTACATGATAAACCGTAGATAAGTTGCATGTACAGTCCTCGTTTTATTCATTTCCCTATGTTGGTTCTGCCATGTGCTTATGTTCAATAACATTGGAAAACGTTTTGTCCCGGTTCAGGATAATGTTTAGGTACGGTTTTTGTTATTTGAACATTACCTTTTCCTATACACTACCCAGCTTAATAGGGGTGATTTATGCAGTTATAGCCACCGACACAAAATTACATACCAAATATATTATTGTATCACAGTGGTGCTTCATTTTCTTTGGAAATCAAAGTGTTCAATAAATCCCAATACCCATGTTGGGGTGGAGCCAAAACAGTGCTACAACTATATCTGGAAGTTATTGTACAATTAACTGTACAATGAATTCAACAACGATTGTAGAAATAACTTACACACCTACATAATATTATCTCGAATAAATACATGAAATATCTTAATCGATGCCCATTCAACCCTGTCGTCAGTTTTCGGTAAAAAAAAGATTTTATCAGCAAAAAAAAAAAAATTATGCATATAAAAATTCTTGTCAACATAGCTAACGATTCTGCATAAAATGAAATTTTATAGTGTCCATTTTGTTAGTCACTTTTTGAATAAAAAATTAGTAACGGCTATGTACGCTCTGATAGTAATGTCAAAATTAGGCCTATGTGCCCTTGAATTATACTTGTCTAAAAAAAAATGAATTACATTTTTAACAACAGACAACAATAGAAAAAAGTAATCCTGTATTAAACTACCAGTTTTAACGTATAATTATACAATGTAATATTTTGCGAAAGGATATGGAGTAAATGAACATGAGACCATAACACATATGTTAACTCCAACTGCAATAATTTTAATGAGCTGTATGGCCATTTCAGAAATTTATTCCTGAGACATCTTTACGAACTGTACGTGAAAATGAAATGTTATAGGATTTTTAATGAAAAATTAGACAGTTTTCATACCATTTTCGGGTTTTATATGCCCCCTATTCTCTCCTGAAAATACTATTCAATATTTTTTTATCCCCGAAGCAACGAAATGATTTGGATAATATTTACACAGTACTTAGCTTTTGTTCAAGGATACCTTAGGTCAGTTCAGAGATGAGTCCTGATTGATTATTCCTGTAGGAGTCATGCCCCCTTTTTCCCCAATAATGTGGGGTTTCAAATTCTGAAGCGGCGGGGATATATCGCTACGTGTAGCCCTTGTCATGTTTGAAACATTTCTAAAATTCCAAAACTTAACATTATATTGACACGGGCGAAAAGTTTGAAACCTTTCTCATATAATAACCCTTGCAGTTGTAGTGAATTACCCATACGAATTGTGCATAAACTATAAAAAGTGTGCATTTGTTTACAGTCCGTCAACATTTTTTCAGACAGTATTTAACTTTTGACTACAAGATCCTACAAGTTACTGCTTTGGAATCTCTGGAGGAAGAAGGAACAAATGACTGACGGACACACCACATTATACGGTATTATGAAACAATAGCCAGCAACTAGAGGAGAAAAAGAAAAAAAAGCTATAGTGTACTTAAATTCACTAGCTTCAGTTTTATCACAAAATTTGGATATATTATATCAATAGTTGTACCAGTCTTAAAAAAGAAAAATTGACATCACTTTTTTGGAACGGGGAATGTACCGTGGAAAATGTTTGTATCAATACCTGCCTAACAATGATCCCTTTCTTCGCTGGTTAAAGTTGGGAGAGACCTCCCTTGTCATGTAGACTTCCTGCCTAACAATGCTGTCATACCACTTTCTTCGCTGGTTAAAGTTGGGCGAGACCTCCCTTGTCATGTAGACTTCAATATTCATTTTTTTCTGGTTTAAATATGATTGGTTTGATGTAGCACATTTTACTTTTTGTTATAAAAATTTATATCCTGCATGCAACATGGCAACATCCAACTTACGTAATCCATCTATTGAAATAACTTTGGTAACTGTCACATGGCCACGTGACAATAATTGATTGACATGTGTTATAGGTAATTAAATGTTGTAAATATTCTATAATGCATTTTATTCATTGTTTTTATTTTGTAAGGCCTTAATATAATGTAATTTGTTTGGCCTAGTTATGTAACTTGTTTACAACAAACAATGGTCAAGGTTATTACACCTTAGAACATGTGGAATATTCTAGAATTTAAATTCAGATTTTAACACATAGATTTTTCTAGAGGTTTTCCTTACATAATCATTCTAGTCATGTGATTGTCAGTTGATTAGAATGTTCTAGTTATATCTTGTGGATAGATTTTTCTAGAAATAATAAATGTATTTATATGAGGTAGCTGAAAAGGGTTAGGTCAGTCAGTTTAATAAGTTTATACAGGATTAATTGGTTTATACAGGATTATTACGCACATCTTTTGTATTGGAAATCGGCATCAATTATTGTGAATTTATCAACTATTTAGTGAGGATTATATTAGGAATATTCTATTGGACATTAATTGGTGGAATTAAGTAACTATTAATTTGGATTATTACTTCGACTTCATTATTGTCAGATAAGTTATATTTTGTATTTAATTTGTAAAATAATTATTTTTGTGTGATTAAAAAGTTAATTTGAGCCAATTTTGTTCTATCATTGCTGACTTCAATTTACAATAATTTATTGGTAATTTCTGCCACATAAGAGAAATTGGGGCTATCGTCCGGGATTTTCGAAATTGTTCAAGAAAGATATTATTATATTTTTGTTAAATAAAATTTTTTTTAAAAAGTCAGCAATAAAATGTTTTACAAAATGTCATTTGATCCAGAACAATTCATGTCTACGTGTCAGGTGGAGAATTTTGAGAAGCTTAAAAAGGATGAATTGATTATTTTAGGAAAATATTTGAAATTAAACATCAAATCTGGAATGAGAAAATTTGAAATTCAAAATGTGATTGCAAATTATTTGGTTGAAGAAGATTATTTTGATAAATCTGTTTTGGAGACTTTTGGCACTCAAACAACTGATTTGGAAATTAAAAAATTAGAAATTCAGAAAGAATTAGAAATTAGAAAATTAGAATTAGAAGAAAAGGAAAGAGAAAGAGAAGAAAGAAAATTAAAATTACAAATTGAACAACAGGAAAAAGAAAAAGAAAGAGAGTTTAATTTTCAATTAGAAATGAAAAAAATGGAATTAGCTGAAAAGAATCAGCACCTTTCTCAGAATTCTCAGACATTTGATGTTGCTAAAAACATCAGGTTGGTCCCTCCTTTTCAAGAAAAGGATGTTGACAAATATTTTCTGCATTTTGAGAAAATAGCTGAAAATCTAAAGTGGCCGAAACATAATTGGTCAATGTTATTACAGAGTGTGTTAATTGGTAAAGCCAGAGAAATTTACACTCCGTTGTCAGTAGAACAGGCTTCAGATTATGACACTGTAAAAGAGTTAAT